>LTAE01004533.1:38764-48985 GCA_001647135.1 Pontederia paniculata | reverse complement strand
AAAGAAAGTTAGTGGATCTCCGACGGTCTCGAGGTCGAGAAGTCGGAGCGGGGACGTAGGCCAAGTTGGGGCCAAACCTCGTCAACAATTTCTTTGTCTTGAGTTTGCATTTCTCTCTTACTCGCTTTGCTTATTATCTCGCGTTCTCACTTTATATCATTATTGTGCTTATTCATGATAAAAGGCTTTTGGATTTGAGTTTTACGATAAATCGATTTGAGCTTCCGCGCATATTTTGTGAAATCGTTTTAAAGATTTTATTACACCAATTCAACCCCCCTCTTGGTGTCAAGTGATCCTACACAACATATTCAGGGTCGTGCCATCTAGATATTTCGGCGAAATGAAGCTTCAGCTTGATAGCGTCTTGTAGCAGTTCTCTTGCTTGTCGCCACTGAAGATGATGGTGGCGGGGCACTAAATCAACTCGCCGGGCTCCAAGTCCCGGAAGGCAGGGTCTGTGTCTTCATCTGATTGGGCCTCCAGGTTGGTTTCCTTCTCCTTTATGGGTGAGTCTTGCTCCTCCTTTCCCTCGATCTGGGCTTGCTCCCCTTTGAAGTAGGCTTCTTCTCCTCTAATGACGTTTATTCGTCCCCTTCTTTTGTTCCCGTCCCGCTGAGGTCGTGGCTCGATGAAGGACAAAGCGGCGGTGTAGCTTCCGTTAGCAGTGGCATCGGCGAAGGAGGAATGGATCTTGGCGTGTGTTCGACTACCTCTATCCTTTGTGATGCAGATGGGGATGCAGGCTCAGAGATCGCTGGAGCTAGTGACCTCAGGTGTGCTGGAGGAGATGTTGCTGCAGAGGGAGGCGTGACGACCTTTGTAGGGGGCGTGGTTATGTTGGTGATCAAAGCTAGAGGAGTAGACTCCGCAGGCGCTTCCATCACCTCTTCCCGAAAAGGAGAGAGGACGGGTGCAGTTGGTGCTTCCTTCGTTGTTGCAACATCAGAGGTTGCCGTGATATTCTTCTTCTTGGACTTTTTGTGGCTGTGCTTTTTCATCTGGTGAAGAAGGAGCTTCCTTTTGTCACTCTTCTTCTTCTTCCGTAGTTCAGGGCTGCCTGGCGGGGCAGGGTTGCACGCGGATGCTGTATCAGTAGTTGCCGGCACATCAGTTTTGGCCATGGCTTGAACGCTTTCAAGGTCGACAGGGTCCTCAGGTGTGCGCCTTCATTTTTCTTTCAACTTCGGCCTCCATATCTTCCATGTCTCTTGTCCGTGTGTAGCTACCATCTCTCGAGATTTCGAGAGGGTGCTTGAACGGGTGAGATATGGAGGTTACGAAGGTTGGTGACGGTTATGCAGGTAGGTTGCTTCTCGTATGGCAAGTGAGAGAGACATAGGTAATTGCTGTGTTGGCACAAATGAGGTTGATGTAGGGTTTCTCTCTCTCTATGGGGTATTTATAGGGCGTAGGTGTACGGGCTGGCCTGCTACTACCGATTTTGCACGTGGGCCAAGTGGGCCTTTATGGTTCTAGTTTGTGGGCCGAGTAGACAAATGGTTTCCGATTGAGTTTGCATGAGGAGTTAAGTCTCACCCCTTGGTACTCTGATTAACCCATGAACCTTAAAGAGGTTGGGTCGGACTAAACTGGTTGGCTGCTTTATTCCTGCAAAAACAAAATTGGATTAGTAAAAACTCTGGGTTGCCTCCCAGAAAGCGCCATTTTTAAAGTCTTTGGCTGAACTTCCTTCTTCTAGGTGTCTTTAGTGGGTCATGCGGTTGGGATTCATCTTGTGAATCTTGGGTCAACCTGGTCAGGTAGGCCTTGATTCTTTATCCGTTTACCGTGAATAGTTTTTCCTTTCTCATTTCTAAGTTGGATTGCACCTGATGGATGGATTTTGTTGATGATGAAGGGCCCCGACCATCTCGATCTTAGTTTCTCTGGAAAGAAACAAAGTTTAGAATTGAAAAGTAGCACGGGGTCACCTTCATTGAACTTTCTTTTCTAAATCCGACTGTCATGCCATAACTTGGTTTTCTATTTGTAGATGCTGGCATTCTTGTAGGCTTAGTGCCGGATTTCTTCCAATTCGTTCATTTGGAGTTTTCTGTGTTCACCAACAGCTTGTGGCTTGAGGTTGAGGTACTTGATCGTCCAATACGCTTTGTGCTCAAGCTCGATTAGTAAGTGGCAAGCCTTTCTAGATACAAGTATGTATGGGGTTGCTCTGAGGGAAGTCTTGTAAGCTGTTCGGTAAGCCTAAAAAGCGTCAGGAAGCTTGGAGCTCCAATCTTTCCTGGATCTCGGTACCACCTTTTCAAGAATGGCTTTGATCTGCCGATTGCTTACCTCAACTTGTCTGCATGTTTACGGGTGTTAGGAGGTTGAGATTTTACGGTGGATCCCATATTTTCTTAGCATAGCTTCAAATTGATTTTCCAAAAAAGCTTCCCCCTTCACTTATCAAGACTCGAGGTATGCCGAATCGTGGGAAGATAGTCTTCATAAAAAGCTTATGTACGAAGGTTGAGTCCCACCTTGCAGTAGATATGGCCTCCACCCATTTTGAGAAGTAATCAACAACTATCAAGATGTATTTGTAAGGACCGGAGCTTGGGAAAGGGCCCATATAGTCGACTCCCCATATGTTAAAAATCTCCATTGCTTGAATTCCTTCTTGGGCATCTCCTAGAGCTTCCCAATGTTGCCTGATCTTTGATAGCCATCACATGTTAAGATATAGACATGAACATCTCTATATAAGGTCGGCCAATAGAATCCAACCTATAGGATCTTGGTGATAGTTCTTTGGGTTCCCCCATGACCTCCATGAGGTGGGTTGTGGCATTCAGCGATAACCTTGTGAATTTCTTCTTCAGCTATGCACCTTCTCAGTTGACCATCTTGACAGTCCTTGAAGAGTAAGGGGTCATCCCAAAAGTAACTTTTGACTACAATGAAGAATTTCCTCTTTTGTTGCGGGGTAAGGTCCGAGGTACCACCTTAGCCGCCAGAAAATTTGCTATGCCGGCGAACCAGGGTGAACCTTGGCTGATAAGGCCAGCAAGTAGTCGTCTAGCACTAGATCTCAGATGGGGATCGAGTCGTCCTTGAAGTTGGAGGTAGTTGTATCCTGGATAAATGGTCGGCGACTTAGTTCTCAGCTCCGCTTCGATCCTTAATCTCGAGGTCAAATTCTTGTAAAGCCAGCACCCATCTGATTAGTCTGGGCTTGGCTTCCTTCGTAGAGAGTAGATGCTTCAATGCCTTGTGGTCGTTATGCACGATCGCCTTGGAGCAGATGAGGTAGGGTCTGAATTTGTCCATGGCATAGACCACTGCCAGCAGCTCCCTCTCAGTGGTTGTATAATTTTGTTGTGTAGGATCAATTGTCTTGCTAGCGTAGTAGATAACATGGTGGAGCTTTTCCTTCTTTTGAACCAAGACCACTCCCACTGCGTTGTCACTAGCGTCGCACATAACCTCGAAAGGTAGGGTCCAATCTAAAGGTTGCATGATTGGAGCTGAGGTCAAAGCATCCTTGATTTTGTTGAAGGCCAAGAGACATGCTTCGTCAAATATGAAGTCCACGTCTTTGTGCAGTAGATCCGTCAGGGGCTTGGCTATCTTGAAGAAATCTTCGCACATAACCTCGAAAGGTAGGGTCCAATCTAAAGGTTGCATGATTGGAGCTGAGGTCAAAGCATCCTTGATTTTGTTGAAGGCCAAGAGACATGCTTCGTCAAATATGAAGTCCACGTCTTTGTGCAGTAGATCCGTCAGGGGCTTGGCTATCTTGAAGAAATCTTGGATGAACCTCCGGTAGAAATTGACATGACCCAAGAATCCTCGGACACCCCTAACATTTATAGATGGGGGCAACTTTGCGATAACTTCAATTTTGGCACGGTCCACCTCAATACCTTGGTTTAAGATCACATGTCCTAGGAGCACACCTTGCTGAACCATAAAATGGCATTTTTCTCAATTCAGCACCAGGTCGACTTCCCTGCATCTGAGGGTAGAGGGTAAGGGCTTCATCACTACCTGAGGGGGTTTTTCTGAACTTGAGAAGTT
The DNA here is from genome assembly GCA_001647135.1 of Pontederia paniculata. Taxonomy (NCBI): domain Eukaryota; kingdom Viridiplantae; phylum Streptophyta; class Magnoliopsida; order Commelinales; family Pontederiaceae; genus Pontederia; species Pontederia paniculata. Next base: position 44,959 of record LTAE01004533.1, on the reverse strand, counting down.
GAGCTACTCTCCCTGATTGAGTGTTTCTACTTGGTATACTATTGTCGGTGGGATCTGATCTTCGTCATCTAGTTCAAGGATCCTTGTGAATAGGCTCGAGTTAGGATCGTCAAACAGTTCACCAGGTAGGGTCAAGCTTCTTTGGAGTAGGTCATCTGTGAGGATCATTGTTGAAACCTCTTGGATTACTTCATCTTTAGAGCTTGAGACCTCATTAACCGTGTCATAGGAGGGATATTTTATAGCTTGCGCCAAGTTGAATTCTATATTGTCTTCCCTTACTTAAAAAGATAGGGTCCCGTTCTTAACATTGATGATGGATCTAGCTGTAGCCAAGAAGGGTCGTCCCAAGATCAGCGGTATGTTGAAGTCTTCTTCCATGTTGAGGACCACAAAGTCAGCTGGGATGTAGAACTTCCCGACATTGATAGGTATGTCCTCTAAGATGCCCTCAAGGTACTTTACAGATCTATCAAGCTGCAGCGTCATATTGGTAGGTTTTAAATCTCCTGCATCTAGCTTCCTGCATAGAGATAAAGGGATTAGGCTAATGCTGACTCCCAAGTTGCATAGAGCTCTGCTGACCCGGAGATTCCCGATTTCACTTGGAATCGAGAAACTGCCAGGATCTTTCAGCTTCGGGGGAAGCTTGTTTCGAATGACCACGCTTGCTCCTTTGGTTAGGGCCACCGTCTTGTGTAGGTCTATCTTTCTCTTCTTTGATAGAATGTCCTTTAGGAGTTTGGAGTAGGAAGGTATTTGTTGGATAACCTCGACGAATGGGATGTTGATGTGTAGTTTCTTTAGTACATCCATGAATCTAGCGAACTGCTGGTCACTTTGAGTTTTCATTAGCCTTTGAGGGAAAGGCACAAATCTCAGGGTGACTAGAGCTTCTGAGGTTGAGGGGCTTGTCTTAGAGGTAGGCTGACTTGTTTTTGAGTTGTCTTGTAGAGGTTTAGTTTCAGCCGGTTTGAAGCTAGGCTCTGGATTATCTTTGAGGACTTGTTTCAGTTGAGAATTCTCCTTGGGGTTTGCTTCTGGCCGGTTGCTTGGCTCCATGTCTTGCGGGCTTGCTTCAATTATTTTAGGTGGAGCTTGCTGCTTTGGAGGTTCTTCTAACTATGTCCCGCATCTAAGAGACACAACTTGACACTGTTCTTGAGGATTTATCTCAGATTGCCCTGGGAACATCCCAGGTGGTCTGGTGGCTGAACTCGCTTGCTGGGTAATTTGATTTTCTAAAATCTTGTTATGGGCAGCAAGTCCGTCAATCTTAGTGCACATTTGCCTCAAGGATTCATTTTGTTGTTTCATTGCTCCGCTTTGTTGCATGATTGCTTTGCCTTGTTGCCTCATTGCTTCGCCTTGTTGCCTGAGAAAACCTTCCATCCTTGTTTCAAGGCTTGACTTTGCTTGAGTTGGGGATAAAGCTAGATAGGAGGTGGTGCAGGTAAGGCCTGTTGTTGCTAGTTGTTCTGAGGTGGGTACTGATTAGATGTGAAGTTTTGAGCTGGAGGCCTTTGGTAGTTTTGGCTCTTATATGACAGGTTGGGGTGAGATCTGATCTATGGTGAACCTTGATTTTGGTATTGTCCCATGGCTAGGTTTTGGCTATATGGTGCCGCAGCGTTCACCTGTTCATCTTGGGGCTCTTGGACATTATAGTTGATGGCTTGACATTGGGCGGCTACATGTCCAATCATTCAACATTGCTCACACCAAACAAATGGTGGATTAGACAGGTTCTGTGTTGCTTCTGCTGCATAGATCTTGGAGCTTTAGTAGGTCTTCTCTAGAGTTTTCTGGAATAGGTTGACGAGGCCTTCTATTTGAGAAGAGAGTTGATCTATCTTAGTGGGGTTGGCAACAACACTTTGTTCTTCGGGTATCTTTCTATTAACTCAGTCTTTAGGCCATTCTCGATGGATTTTGATAACCCTTTCAATCAACTGATTGGATTCATTTGTATTTTGGGACATAAACTTGCTCCCAGTTTCGGAGTTGAGGGTAGATTTACTCTCGGGAGTAAGCCCATCGTAGAAGGTCTGCACGGTCATCCATTTGTGGAACCCATGGTGAGGGCACTAGTTCAGTAGTTTCTTGAACCTCTCCCATGCTTCGTATACATACTCGTTATGCCATTGGATAAATGAGGTGATCAGGTTCCTCATTTGCATGATTTTTCCTGGGGGATAAAATCTGGTCATGAAGGCTGAAATGAGCTCATCACATGTACTAACTGCATCCTCCTCTAATGAACGAAGCTAGTCCTTGGCTTTATCCGTAAGAGAAAATGGGAATAGGTGAAGTATGATCGCGTCATCAGTGAGTCCATCGCATTTGAAGGTGTCACAGATCTCGATGAAGTTGATTAGGTGTTGGTTAGGATCTTCATGGGCAAGCCCACCGAACTGGTTCTGCCTCAGGTAACCCAACATGGTTGGGTTCAACTAAAACTTTTTGGTGTTTACCTCTAAAGTTGTTATGTCGGAATTCAGGCCTACAATTGTAGGTCTGCGAATTCTTCAAGCGCCCGAGCTGCATCAAGGTTGGCCATAATGTGTGGGTTGACTTGATTAGCTTAGCTCCCAATTGGATTAGGTTGATCCGCATTTGGATCAGGTTGGGCCATCTCGGTGTTGTTCTCTAAGGCTCGGGTTTGGAGTTTTTAGAGTCTTTGCTCTCGCCTTCTTCTCCTGAAATTTTGTTTGATCTCAAGGTCGAACTTGATGATTCCTTCTTCTTCATAGTTGGCTCTTAGCATGCACCTCTCAAACAGAGGTTAGGGCTAAGCAGCAGATCAAAGATCAAAATAAAATAAAAGAAAAAGTGAAATAAAGAAATATGAAAATTATAAACAAGGTGTGAAATATAAACAATGGAAATAAACTTGAAATCAGAATAGCAGGGTTAAAGACGCGAATCATCAAAAGTCTCCCTCGCAACGACTCCAAAAACTTGATGCGAAGTGTGGGGTAAGATAGAAGATTACTACAGGTTAGAGCATAAAGCTAGGGTCAAGCCTCTATAAAAGATTGACTTCAACTCAAATTTAATATTTATAAACCTAGCACACTCCTATCACCGCAAGTATACAACAATAATCTAGTACTTCAGATATCGATCCACAGGGAAACTTTATTTTCACGCCTCTGCTTCCACTTTTCCTCAAACAAGCTATTGCGGTTGGGGCTTGACACTTGAGGTCCAAGTCCAACCAGAATAGGTGAGGGGTAATCAATTGAAAAACAAATAAGTATTTGGTTTTTAAAATAGAAATTGCAGAAATTAAAAGAAAGATAATTCCAATGACGATAGGACACCATAACCTTGGGTTCACCTTTGAATCTCACCCATCTGCTCTTTGACGTGAAAATAGAAAAAGCCTCCTAGGCCCTTACACCACGGGTCAAGGCAACCTTGCTCTCGCGGTGATTGCGCTACCTTTCACCTTCTCGCTCTCACGGTGAAGGCTCAAGGCTTGACCAAATGCAATATGGCCATAGTTACACTCTCTTTCCAGGAGGAGAGCTCACCATCTTAAATACCGATAAAAGAATATAAATCTTGACACTCAAGTTCCAGAGGGGTACCACCTCTCAGCGTGCACTGACTTCTTTTCCAAGGGGGACCTAAAGGTTCAGCTAGAGAGCTTTCTCAAATCAGAGGATCACCCTACTCTCGTAGCGGTAACCTAATCAGCAAGTCCCCATTCTCGTGCGTATGCTCACGGGGCCGACTAAGAGATTTGTTCCCCAAGTTATCTATCAAGCCTCTCTTGAAGTCGAGGAAACTCAGTTCTCCTCTCTATCTAAATCTATAAATCAATTCAAGATTGTTGTTGTTCGCTCCGAGTCAAGCTCCAGAGGTTGGGGCAAACTCTCACCTATCCCCTAACTCAGAAGGCATAACCTGGACTAAGGTTCCCCCAAACATCATCACTAGCCTCTCGGATCATTGTGTAAAGGTGGAAAATACGGATAGTGCGCACTTGGGAAGAACCAAGCAAATCAACAAGAAAACAAAACATACAAAACCTACATGTGATTCAACACACGAGATCAAGTAGACGATATAGAAGATGAAACTCAAAATATTTCAGAGTATAATGGATAAAACAGAGGCTCCCCAAGGATTCCGGTGATAGGAGTCTAGCCGAACATCCTGGGGCTAACAGTTACAAAATAAAAAAAAATAGTTTAGCCAACATAGTTCGTCAGAATAAAAACTAAGCACACAAAATAATAGAACTCTGGCGTCCCTCGTCCTCCTCCTTTGATCACATCGTCCTCCCTCTCTTTTTATCCCCTCCTTGTCGTCTTCAGACCTCTCCTATGCTTCCCAAAAATTCGGAGGTGAGAAGAAGTCGAAATCTCCAAAATCCCCAAAATCATGGTCATGTGAGGGGTCAGTCCGCAAAATCCGGATGTCAGTTATGGAAGTTACCTCGGTTCCTCGGCTACAACAAAAATGGAAAGTATTTAAAATTTCAAATGTTCAAATCGCACAAATCATGGAAATCAGTTAAAACCTCCTTAAATTAGTTCAGAATCCCAAAATTCAAATATAATGATGTTGAATGTTCAAAGTGCGGAAAATGGAGATAAATCAGTAGAAAATGTTTACAAAAATAGAGCTCGGGGTAAGCTTGTCGGAGGTTGGGTCAAGCTATTTAGGTATACCTTTTCCTTTCATCAGTCACGACATTCCAAGCATCACCTTAGCTGAAACCCCCTATTATTCGATGGAAGACCCTCACATCTAAGCCACTATCTACCTCATCTCACTCAATTGAGGAGGTACCACCATCAAGTCCAACTCCTATCACCCCATCTATCATCTAGCACGACGTCACACTACTAATATCCCCTTTAATACCCTGGTAATGGATGCTACCCCTCCCTCCACCCACCATAGTCAGGAAGTCGTTCCACTCAGCTGAAGAAAATTGCCTCTCCCAACTTAGGTCAATACTGAGGATGATGTTGAATTTAAGTTTGGGGGAGCTAATGGTATGGCCTGAACTCTCACAAATCTAATTTGGTTATGCCATACCTACTTTCTGTGTAGCTTTTCTATCATGACACTTTTAACATTAGAATGTGAATCCTTACTCTTCTTTCACACCATGTACATATTGTGAATATACAATCCTGTGCATGGCGATTTTGTTCTTTTAGTATCATTTTGTTTGTGTTCCACTTAGAGTTAGAGAACGTTAGGGGCATGTATAAAAAATCATCCTAGGTCAAATAAATATTTCAACTTTAAGTTATTTCCTGATGGCATACTTGTTATGTTTTGTAGGTTTTGGTGCTTCAACTACCAGGGGAAATGGTAACAGGTGCACATGATTTTAGAATGGACTTTGGGGCCAGAAGCTAAAGAAGATATTTACTCAGTTTTGCTGATGTATAGAAAGTATTATCGATGATTGTCATCCTTATAGTATGTATGTGAATATTCAACAACTCTGCACGTCTATTCTTTTACCAAGACAAAATAAATTAATTTATAAGCCGTGTTTTTTTGGTTTTTGTTCTGTGAAACTCTTTTGAGTTTGGATAACCTAACTCATCTATTACACTAAGGGATTATATTAATAACTTTTAGATGATTACAAACTATTTTATTGGTACATGTGGCTTAATCTTAAGTAGCAGAAGTGTCTTTTATTGGTGTACCATTTAATGAGACAATTCTTACTCAAAGGATAGCACAATGATCTTTATTAAAGTGAAGATGGCGCATATGCAGTAACAAATGCATTCTGGATGTTAACTTTGTAAGATCTCGAGTTTAAACGTATATTCATATCGATTTGTATATTTGAGGCAAAATTATTTTCCACCTCATCTCAATAGTAAACTTTTGTTGACAAGTGAATATTTCCATGAAGAAGATATCTTCTTGGCTGCCAAAATGCTAGGAAAAAAATGATTTCCTCCAGACAAACAGCCCTTAAGATATATATATAAGGTGCTACCTACTTAGGTAGGTAACAACGTACTGTTTATCTGGTCCATCGTAAGATGTTAGATCTACGATGGATATAAGCTCTTCTCTTTATTAAATAGTTTGTTATAAGTTGTTAAATCTACCGTATATCTACCATATTATGGTTGATAAAATATTACCTACTTAAGAGGTAGCACCTCCATTGAACCTTATACACACACATAAATATATATA
>LTAE01004533.1:0-27991 GCA_001647135.1 Pontederia paniculata | reverse complement strand
GGTCGCCCTCTTTACATCTTTGGTCGACCGTTTATGCTCCTGCTCCTCATCATATGTGTTCTTCCTCTGATGCTGGTCGACCACTTCATATACTTAGGACACTCACTGCACACACGTAGTTCTTCTGTTATAAATTACGCGTGCACTAGTCGTTCATTCCTTCAACTCAGATCGACCACTACTTTGAACTTGGATATATCCTGTTACATAAATTAGCTCAACAAGTTCATCAGCACAGACTGAGTTCACTTACAAATTTGTGATCATATAAAATACTCGTGGGATCTTGGATTCAACAGTTATTTGTTAGATTATTATTATTTTGAGATTTTGCATGACTTTCAGTAAGGTTAATTTTTGGTCCTTGATCTTTTGGATATAGAAGCTTGGACCAACGCTGGTCTTCAATTCTAATAGCATTTAAAACTTCAAAGAAAGGCATGGACATCTGAAACAATTTCAAATGATTTGCAAAGTCATTCCAAGATGATGGAAGAATGTCAATAAGAGCAGAAACTTTAAAATCTTTATAAAGAACAGCGCCAGAAGATTGAACTTTTGTAATAAGTTCTTGGAATCTATGAAGTTGAGGACTAAGAGGTTGGTTATCAACAAGATTAAAATTCCTAAATAAAAAGGAATTAAAATGATCAATACCAACAGTGACCATACCAAATTGGCTTTCTAAGACTTTCATAATTTTTTTTTACACTTCTGAAAGAAAGAAAATTCTCATAAAGAGTTTTATGAAGTGCACTCAGGATTCTATTTCTATAATGATAATCAATTTCACTATCAATGAAATCTTTGGTTTTGTCAATCTTAGATGAAGTTGTCACACAAATAGTCATCAAGATCTAGAACAGAAGGCATAGAAGAGGAACATGCAAAAGATATAGAGGTGGAGGATGCAGAAGATGTTATATCAAAAATTGCAGAAACAAGACTCAAGAAAGCAAGCCAATATTTGACTTGAGTTTTCCAAGTTTTAAAGCCATTAGTCCCATCAAAATTTTCTTGTTTAATAGCTAATGAATCATCACTAGGTGCCATGAGAAGAAACATATAAAACTTAAAAGTTCAAAAATAAATTTCACTCAATATACAAATAATGCAAGTAAGCAATACGATCTTATAATATTGTACTGAACAAAAAAAAATGATCATAGAACATGAATAAATATAAAGTTTATGAAACAAATAATTTGCCAACAAAAAAGAAAGAAGTTAAACGACTGACCTATTGAAGTGAGACACGTAAACAAGTGTGTTGCTCTAAGAACATATTTCACCGGACAAATAGAATTGGTTCCTTTCGTATGTGATATTTTGTGATAATTGAAGCTGTCACATCACTATAATGTTTAAGGGGGTTACCAATAATTGTCAAGTTGAAATTGGTTTAGTTCGTGATTTCGACTGCATATTTATACCAGGTTTAATGTTGGATGTGTGCAACCTAATGCAGGAACTGGCAGCTAAGAAGCATACTGTACATGCCAACAACACTGTCGTGATTGGAAATTTGTGGCAAGATTATGGCACTTGATTGATTTGAGCCCACATGCCATACATACTTGCATTTCCATTAGCATCTATTAAATTGAGTACTGGCCACAAACAAGGACATCAGCCATAAATATATTTGCTTCAGCTGGTCTTTGGGTTTTATATTCATTATGTCTCACTCGTATACTTGTTTCTCCAATTGATGGATGGGTGTATGAATGTGGAAATTGCTGCTGCCAATCTAACAAGGAAGTCTAATTTAAGCAGCAACTACTGGACCACATCTAATAGAGATGATGGCGATTTGGCACTGGAATTATTGGAGCTTTGAAGTGACACGATCATCCCCTCTTTAGTATGAGAAGTCCACTTCCTGCAGTCTCAATTACATGCATGGAAGTGGGTCCCAAAACCATTTCAACTTGAGAGTTCACAGGCAAACCATAATTAAGGGCTCTCCCGTCGTGTATGACCAAGCTAGAGACCGTTCCATGGATGTCTGGACGGGACCAAGCGATCCGACTGGTCCAAGCATTGACTAAAACTTTGTCCATGACTGACCTCATAATCAGAGATTGTTTGGACTGATAAAAAAGACAAACATATCAGTTCAATTGGAATTTCAAGATAAGGGGAAAAAAAGAAAATAATAAACTAACGAATGACAATTAGAAGAAAAAACATAGCACTAATTAAAGATATGACACTATACTAATTACTGTTTGAAATAGAGCATCGATCAAGAAATAAAACAACAAACTAGAAGTAAAAAAATAAATATTGTCATAAATTTTAAAATGATAAATTCCTTTGGATCAATGCGAAGAAGAAGAAGAAGATATTTCATGAATAGAGAAAGTAGTTGCCAAAGAATTTTAAATATGAATTAAAAGGTAGTACATCATAATAAAATCAACAGCTAAAGCCTTCCCTTATTGTCACAATTTTTTTTCATCTTTCATAATTTTGAGTAGAGGATATAAATTCAAGGCAAAATAACAATTACCATGATAAAGAAAAAGAAAATTTAGAAAAAAAAACATATGGTTCAATGGGAATATAAAGAAAAGAAAAGTGAAAAAAAAATAATGAAGGCCAAAAGGAGAGAAATATAAATTTAATTTTAGAATCAAATAATTTTAATTTATCATTGAAAAGTTATAGATTCACTTTAATAGAAAGTGTAGCATTGTAATATATCAAAGTTATAGGTTAACTAATTCAAACGAAAATTATAAATAATAATTTTACGTATAACATATATAAGTGTAAGTATTTTAACGAAATTATTTATTATTTGATTATTATCTTGTTTATTCTCTAATTTATTCTTTGTTTGGTTCGCCATGAATAAAAAATATCTGACTCGATTGCTTCCATACCATTAAAGATTTGAACTTTACCTCTGCAAAAAAATAAATATTTGATATTTTCATATATTATTTTCTCTTTTACAACCTAATTTAAGAATAGTTCTAGTTATCTCATTCAAAGGATCAAAATCTAGAGTAAAAATATATTACAACCAAGTTTGGTTGGCACATCTTATTGTAGGGGTGTCCCGGGTTGAAGGACCCACACCATTTTTGCTCTCTGCCCTCGCATCAAATTAGTCGGATGCTAATAGCCTCGGACACTGGATACCCAGTAAGGGTACCAAAAAAAAGAGTAGAAATGCATTACTGATTTTCTATTTACAAGGTTCATCAGATAGGGAAAAGTTTACAACACTACCTGATATCAGATAGTGGATGAAGTTTTTTTTTTCATTCTTGGTGTCTCCAAATAAGAGAAATATAAACTGCATTAGTATGACGTCGAGAAAAACTTTAGCATCGCTAAGGGGACTTACTATATCAACCCATTATGTACAATTATTACATATGCATATTTAAACTTCATTTTAATTGTTAAATTATATATAATATAAATATTTCTAAATGTTTAAGTTTTTCTAAATAATAATTATATTTATATTCTTAACACTTCACTCGTATACAGGAATAACTTTGGTCAAGCACAGCCTAGCTAGAACAAAGGGAGCAGGGACGGACCCACATATATCCCGGGGGGGCCACGGCTCCCCCCTCCAACTTTTCGGTATATAAAGTATATATATATACATATATACTAGTAGTTATAGTCAATAAATAAATTAAATACTAATAAATTATCATAATTATCTAATTGGCATAGTGGATATGTAGTTTTGGCAAACCTCTAGAGGTCTAGGGTTCAAAGTCAAATCCCTCTCATATTTTTTTAATTTATTGTTATATATTTTGCCCCCTCCCCAAAACTTTTTGCCCCCCTCCCCATCTTTTCTTCCTGGGTCCGTCCCTGAAAGGGAGTAAATTAATTTTTACTAAGAGCTTCATTAGAGTTTGAACTTAGATCTCTTGATCCTCCTCTTGTATAATATTAAATTAGATGTGTCATCAAGAATCCTAAAAGTTTAAACCGTTAGGAAGAGCGACATCTGTATATTTATATATTCATAATGTCCCCTCACATACGGGTTGTTGAGAAAATTTTGATTTAGCTGAGGCCACCATGTGGACTGTTGAGAGAGGGAATTAATAATACGAGCTATGTCAATATTTGATCTTAAAATCTCTCGACCATGCTTTGATACCATTTGAAATTACATTAACTACCAATAATTCTAAAATCTTAAATCAATAGAAAGAGCATTATTTTTATATTTATATTTTTAACACTCTCTCTTATATGTGGGTTGATAATTTTGCTCTAGCCCAACTCACCACATGGATCATTAAGGGAGAAAATTAAAAATTTAATCTCAATCGATATTGTGTTACATTTGATGTGCTATTAGCTATAACGCATCTAAATCCACACACCATCACATGGCAGAACATAGAGTTAGAGAAAACACTACGACTTATCATCTTTGATTTGACTTTAACCAAAAGGCTGACCAACAATATGCGAAAGCAATAACTTTGAAAACAAAACTCAATAAAATAGTCTAACTAGTGAAACATCTTTTTACATCGGTTCAAACTAAAGAAAGGATAGAACTATTAGAACTCAGTGAAGACTAATTTGACTCAAGCTAGACTTATCATGTGCAAGTCTTCACATCACTAACACCTGCATCATGAGTACCATCATCTATTCATCATTAATTTCTTCGCTTGAGGATCAAAAGCAGTGGAAACATTATCCCATGAGCTTTGAAGCCCAATATGTAAAGGAAATGCAATGGGAAAAAATATATAAAGACAAGATAGAGATCAATTAAACAACAATACTATTTTTTCTTTACTTTACCTCTTTCTAATTGTAACAATCTCAGCAACTATTCAATTGCAAGAACCTTAATTGCATTGGTGTGAAGCAAAGCCCAATTATTCTCTGTTCAATAGTTTAAATTTCAATTCAATCTTTACTTAAGATTCAATATTCTTTATTCAATTATAACAATCAATTGTGAGACTTTAACATCATAAAGGTTATTGGCTTTATTATCTCGGTGCCATTAAAGCTAGCTAGGCTTGAAAAAAAATGTTATATGATAGTAACTTTTGTTCCTGAAGGAACCCAATTAAACAAGTAGGAACACTTTGCAGATATTCCTAAAGAAACCCAATTAACAATTGAACCAATAAGAACTTGTTTGCACTTATTCCTAAAGGAACCCCGTTGAACTAGTAGAGATTCGTTTACCATTGTTCCCGAAAGAACCCGTATACCATTGTCCCTAAAGGAATCCAATTCCCCCATGACAAGGGGCCAATTCACTGGGAACCAATTCATCCTCTTCATGCCCGATTTAAACACATGTAATATTTATTTTTAATCCTATTATCATGGAAAAATATAGGTTTTTTTATACTTCATGCATCAATCAGTACTTAGTAAAATAATCAAGACATACACAATAAAAAAACTCATTTAATAAAATCTTTTCCATAGCGGGAACACGACCCTCGTTCTAATGGATACAATCCGCTTTGGGTCTGGACACGACCCATGTTGACGACGGATATGGTCCGTGTAGATGATAGACACGATATGTGTCGTATGCCGCATGGTCTGGATGTGAGGCGACCAATCCCGCGTTCAATCAACTTCAATTTACCACTGTCAACATGGCCGGTGTTTCAAGTGTGACATGGCCCAAGTCACGCATAGTGAAAAAAAAGTCACGCATAGTGTTGACGTCATCGAGGAACACAGCTGGCATCAGATGACACTTCTGATGCGTGCTGATTATGTAGATAAAATCGCTAGTAGTCATATCAGGTAATAAAGAAAGTGAGTAGAGTATCATTCCCACGAGGACTTCTTTCAATCCTAAGTCAATTCACTAAACTAATCAGAGGGGTACATTGAGTTAGATAAAATGTGTTTATAAGGAATTAAAATAAAAATAAATGATAATGATATTATTAATAATGCGTCAGAATATGATGTCATCATGCACTGGATCAAGATGAATAATTACGGAAAAAGCAGATTTAATAAAACAAAATTCATTTCTACCAATTCTTAAGAGGATTATGGTTCAACTAAGATCTGATGTCCTCTCCAGGATGCACTAACTATCTCAAATCTAGTATATTCTATTGTTCTTCTCCAAGATGCCAATCAAGCCTATTAGGATTTGAGATGCATTAAAATATAAACGCTAGACTATGGATCGTTCCTCTCTAGGATGTCAATTTCACAGACCTAACATCCGGTATTCTTCTCCAGGATGCTACTAGATGTGGTATGCAATTCTTTGACTAAAATATATTTCAAAGATCGATTTCAAAAATCAAAGAAAGTTATGAACGTGACATTCCTCTTCAGGATGTTAACAGAGATTCACAATATCTAAGAATTCATCAAGAGCATTAAACGTTGCAAGGCATACACTTGAGAAATTGGATAAAAAAAAGATTTATATAAAAACTAGGGTTTTTCCAGGTTTTCCCTCTTTGGAATGAAAATCTCCAAAAATAAAATCTAACTAAATACATGGGAGTTCATCCTTTTGTAAAAAAGAGGAGAAGAGAATACAACAAAGACAGAAAATTATAGAATAATTACACCTTCAAACGATCATCGCCTCAAGAATTCTGTAGCACTTCATCTTCTCCTTCTATTGGCTCTCCGAGACTTGAAGGATCCTCTCAATGAATGTTTTGAGGGTTATTTATAAGTTAGAAGAGTCCTAGGTTTGATGAAATTCGTCCAGGGGAAGATCAGGCTTGAAAATAAATCACGACCATCGAAAAAGAACTTAAAACATCCTCAAAATAGCAAATATTCCTTTTCTCCGCAAATTGTCACGGCCCATGACAAAAGTCTCATGGCCATGACTGAACATTAGTTCTGGTCGTAGGTCATGTCACATCCCTTGACAAGATTGTCACGACCGCGAGTGATAGTTGTTGGCCTCATCTGAAAATCATGGTCGTGACTGAACGACACTTTTGATTCTTAAAATATTTCATGGATCATGATGAAATCATCATGGCCATGACCGAACTGTGGTTCTTGGTCCATTATATTTTTCGATCGTGACTTGTCCATCACGGTCGCGCCCGAAATGATCATGACTTTCACCATGATATCACGACCCATGATTTGGGAATCATTGTCGTGACTAAAGCTTTGTATATCTCTATATTATGTCATGACTCATGACAGACTTGTCACGACCAGGACTGAATGTGTGTAATTTGTATAGTTGATGTCATGGCCCGTGACAAATCTTTGAAGACCGTTATTGAAGCCATTTCGTTAAATTCTTTTACACTCGAGCTCTGATTTGAGCCCCGATTTTGATTGTCTTCTTTCACCATACCATTGAATGCCCTGATCACATAGACATACCGGTTATGCAGACTCTAACTCGAAAAAATTAAAAAGACGCGAAATAAAGAATAAACTAATGCATATGATAACAGAATGCATGCAAAATGCAATGAATATGATATGGAAAACATGACTAATTTGCTACTCATCATCGTTCGTTTTCATAGCAGCGAACATGGCTTGGGTCAGAGACCAATGGGTCTATGTTGCATTCGTTGATTTGTTTGTCCCTAATGGTGTAAGGGAACAAGACGCGTCATGGGGCAATACGATCCGTTTCCGGCGATCCGATGTCCTCCTGCGAAACTCGGTCAGCGTTCTCACCGTGGTTGTTCTGACATGCGAACATGGTTTGTTTCCTGTCGAACGTGGTCTGCATCCAAACTCCATTGTGCAGTTCCATTCACAGTTAAAAAATAATAACTTTGTCATTTACATATGATAATCCTTAGGTTGATCCTCTCAATTACATACCTAAATTATACTTCTTCTCGTTTGGCATTCCTTGAACCTTGTCCCTCTCTCAGGTATCTTCCTCTTCCTTTAGTCATTCGAGAGAGAGAGACATGGAGAGGGTGAGAGAGAATTCTGATGGGGCATCTCTCCTCTTAACCTCCTTTTATAGGGGTTTATCCAAAACTTAATCCAATTCTAACCCATATTATTTAACTTTACCCCGGACTAATCATCAAAGAACTTAATTCCAGTTGGACACGGTGAGACAACAAGGCCCGTGTTCCCCAAGAACACGGCTCGTGTTCAGTCTTTTTTGTTTTCATATTGTAACATAGTCCATGTCCGAGTAGGATATAGTCTTTCACGTACAACATGGTATGTGTTCCTCATGTCGTAACATAGTCCATGTCCGAGTAGGACATAGTCCATGTCCGAGTAGGACATAGTCTTTCCCGTGCAACACGACCTGTGTTCCTCATGGACACAACCCATTTTTATCCCAAGACACGACCCATGTCCTCAACAAAACGGTTCGTGTCAGACCCCTTTTTCTTAATTATTTTATTTTGTCGGGTGTTACACTAACAATACTAAAAGTTTAGAAAGCTCATATTTCTATGTTTATATTCTTAACATTAATACATGTTTAATATTTAGTTGTACACTAGAACAAAGGGAAGTATGTATGATACATATGTATGTATGGATGTATAAGGTTTAAAATATGAAACTTTATCATCACAAAAATGTATACAAAACTTTTTTCTATGATTTTTTTTTAATAATTCATCAAATTTTCAATATCAAGTAATCTAAATATTAGGAATTATATATATGTTCCTATTAAATACTTGAGCTCTCTGTTTGAAATTTTTTATTTTCTAAAAAAGTTTATTTATTAAAATGGTTTTGTTACTATGTATTTTTTTATTATCAAAAATCCCATTTATTAAAGTATTATTTATGAATTAATATAAGATATGATATGTTAATTTCACTAAAGTTGTGAAAATTCTTACATCGATAAGTTTGGTAATTATACATGTCTCCCTTAGAAATTACCTTTGGCCATTTATATTCGAGTTGGGTATAATTTTTAGTGACAAAGTGCCCTTCCTAAATTTGGGGTATAAAATTAACCATTTGGATAAAATCAATTAATAAAAGTTGTTCACTAGTTTATTGCAACGTATTGAAAATGTCATCAGCAATATCATTGAATCCTAACTCAACACAATTCAAGAGACATTTTCGGAGGTGTTACTTACAGTTTTTACTTACAATTAACTGTGAAATAATTTAAAACAAAATAAAAACTTCAAATGCAAAATTAAATTTATCAAATATGTCCAATAAGTGTTATGACATGCTCCAAAACTTAACAATTGTTCAACAAATGAAACATGCTAACTTATAAATATCCAAATCGTTATAAAAGACATTCTAAGCTATCTAGAACTCATGCTACGTACATGCAAACTATGTATGTAACACTCCAAAATTCGGACATCGCCATGTGACAAAGTCTCATCTCGTAGGCACTACGATGGTACAATACTTGACCAATTCATTGACCAAGAATAGTCAAGAATGTTGACACATTAGTGGAAGAGAATAAAATTATAATAAGAATGATCATAATATAAAAGATACAGAAGGTGCTAGATTAACATAGTCATAACCAAACTTAGAAACAAACACATACTCCAAATAGCATCCAAGTTGGTGCTTATTACAAACAAAGTTGAACAAAACATATGACAAAAGAAATATAAAGAAGCCCCTAGCCATATGTTGTAGCAACCAAGCATCATCACTGCACATGCCATCGATCTGCCCTACAAGAAATCAAATGCCCGCAGGGATCAATGTAGGGGAGGTTCTCTCTCATAAGCTTCTGAGAAGCTTGTGTGAATAACATAAGAGTGAAAGTAAATCACTTATCTTGGAATAAGAACATGGAATTTTATCATGAAATAATGATTCAATATGATAATAGCATCACATGGGTAAACACGATGAATCAAATGTAGATCATCATAAATCTTATTAAATAAATCGATAGAATTTCATAATATCATCATTAGATGGTAAGAATCATTAATTTAACTTCATTCAATGACTTGGTTGATCAATGGGAATTCGATACACATTATTGATAATTCAATAGAGTATGATGACATCATTATTTAAATTTGATAACTTGTTGGTCCATATTTTAGGATCGGTAAATCCATAGTCATAATTATGCATCGACGATTCGATAATCATCATTAAAAATGATAATTCGGTAAGCATCATTAAGATTGGCTAATCGATAATCATCTTTAAAGTCGGTAGATCAATAAACATGAAAGTTGTTTCTTCAACTTATTTCATTTCTTTATAGTGGTAGAGCTCTTCACTTTATAGGGTATGACATGAAAACAATACAGCCTTATGCCTCTAAGCTCAGTGGTGGATTAAGTCACGACATATGTCCTTTTCTTAGGGAAGGTTACATCACTCACCCTTGATTGAATCCTTTTCGTGTATGGGTGGAGAGTCCCACACAACAGGAGCAATGGCGACGATGTTTGCCTTCACCGGCGTGTAGTTTCATTGTGTTGGCTTGACAAGCGTCCCGCAAGCGCACGGGGCCTTGTTTTAGTAATAAAATATTGATCCCACGAGGAAGTGGCCAAGTATAGAATTATAATTCTCAAATTGTTATTTAGACGGTTAAGGTTAGGAGGGAAAAGTTTACACTACAATTAAGACTAAATAAGAAGAATGCGAAGAGGGATGCAAATGCAACATGCAACTAGGCGAAAATATGTATAGGAAATGTTCTAGGGTTTCATTATATTCATGAGCTTGTAGAAGCAACACAAGATGATTCTATTTCTAGACATCACACTTTGTTTCTTTTTAGGCAAAGCTACTAGTTGAATAAGATGACTTTCATCACTTAACAACCTAGGATAACTTAAATGAGTTAGCTATTCCCATAAAAGTTTAGCATCACATTCACCACATAAAAGATTCATAAGCATGTGTGATCGTCAATCCAAAGCACTTAAACTCCAAACATCATCTAGCCCTAAAACAAGAGGGATTTAGCTATGCATGACAAGAGAGAGGAGAGGGGGAGAAATAGAAGATGAAAGTGCCATTAAACTACAAATCCAAGGTTCATACATTAGCATCAAACATAAACAAGGTTTAGAACACTACAAATTTAACATACCTCATACCAAAAGTTACAAGAATTAAAACCCTAGATTAAAGCCTCTAAAATGTCACCATGGAGCTCTCAAAATCGGCCCCCAAAGGGGCCTTCACTGTGAACACGGCTGCCAGGTGAACCCCAAATCAACCCTAAATTCCTCTTTTTATACTGTTGTATTACGACCGTGATGAGGTGTGTTATGGCCGTGAAGGAGAAGCGCTACGGCTTGTGATTGCTGCGCTACGACCGTGAAGAGGCGCTACGGCCGTGACCCATCTGGCTACGGTCGTGACCCAGCTCGTTACGGCCGTGAAGATGACTGGTTCAGAAACATCTGCTGTCCAAGCCATAGCAAAATCCTCCTCATTTGAATTGTGGTGACTTGAACAGAGGCTAGCTACAGTTTGAAGCTTTTGGCTGTGGTTTGGAGGTGAATGGCTACGACCTATTGCTCTGTAATATTGTCCAACCCTTCAAACCTTCGGAATCCTACAAGAATTGTCCGACTTTGAGTAGATAGTAATTCTTCGAGAAATTGATGTAAAATATAATTTGAATCACATGATAATGCTATGAAATAGGTGACTTACGCTAACCATACATATGCATTTATCACATTTATCAACTCCCCCAAACTTAAACGTTGCTTGTCCACAAGCAACTATCATAAGTGGTGCCTCTTAAGAGTTCAGATCATAGACACCTAACATCATCAAGTAAGGAAATACGATTGCAAGGGTTTGAAAAAAGTATAACATTGAGGTTAACAAAATATGGTTGTGTTACTCCACACCACGAATTCCCTACACACGCCATCACCAAATCAAAGAGGTTATAGTTCACATCACAAATCAAACTATGAGTATAGGTCAAGTCTTCATAAGCTTTTGGGAATAATAACTTAGTATGATGATCAACGAGATTATAGAGATTATAGATGCTTCGAAGTTCAAATACACAAGAAAGGTACTCTTATCATCATGCTATGTCACACAAAAAGAAAAGAAGATGCAATACATGTGACTTTCAAACTTTTCCTTTGCACAAGGGGGAGTACACACTTTTCTTTTGATTTGCTCCTTTTCTTTTTCTCTTTTCCTTTTGTTTTGAGAACTTTTCATTTGAGCATTTTTTTATTTGCTCTTTTTCTTTTACTTTTTCTCATTTTCCCTCCTTGTGATTGCATGCATATGTATGTATAATGCACATAACACACAAAATGATAATGCAAGAATGGTTTAGTGTGTTCCCGCGACTGAGGACACGGGTGCCCTGCCATGAGTCTTTGCTCTATGGATCTTCTCATTTCCCTTTCTTGTGAAAGTAAACTAAGAAATTTGTGCAATGCACCCATGCTTAGTTGAAAATTCCTTTGAATACTTGCACTCATATTTCTACCCATAACATAGATTATGATGGTAGTTCTCACCTCTCTTTTTGCTTCTAGCATATGAGGTCCTTACACATGCGTGGAGTAAGACAATCCATAACATTTAGCATATCGAAAATTTCATTTTCAAAATACTTGCAATAGCATTCCTAGCACATGTGATGTATATGATATATAAGAATTATGCATTCTTCACTAGGGAATCATACATGCAAGGGTTCATGACAAAATGAGGCGAAAAAGCAAAAACAAAGAAATTTGAAAATGCATGTGAGCGACTATTCACTAACTAATTCTATTTCCCTAAACTACTCCCCCAAACTTAGCATAAACATTGTCCTCAATGTTTCAAAAGAAAGAAAAGGTACTAGGTATGGGGTGGAGAAAGCTCACATGCTCCATGTGTAGGAGGAGAAAGTGGAGACCAATTGGCATTTCCTCTAGTCCTCGGGCTTTTCCTCTTCTCTATTTTACAATTGATTTAGCGGTTGCTCAGAAGTGCACACACCCACATGTTGGATTCTTACTTTGCTTGACTTGAATGTGTGTAGCCGCAACCTACAAACATGGAGAAGAAGGGAGAAGGAGAGTGGAGAGGAGAGTTTGTCGATCTTCAAACATCTTTCCTACACACATGAAACAAAATAGGTTTCCAAAACACTAATCCAAAATATGGAATGAATTTATTCTAAATTTAAAAAGTTTAGAACATGGGTTGCCTCCCAAGAAGCGCCTTTGTTTATTGTCGTTGGCTCGACATGGAGATCATTGCACCGGATCTTGTAATTTCGAAGCTTGTTGCCTTCCAATTCTTCGTTGATAAGTAAGGCTTAAGGAGTTGTCCGGCCACCTAAATTTCAGTTTTCAAAATAAAGCAAATTCAACAACCTCCTGAATAAAAAATAAAGTTAGCATCTCTCACAAGTAAGGCACAAGAGGGTATAGAAATTTTGATCAAATGTATAATGAAATGAACATAGAAACCAACAAGGCTTAGAAAATTTCTAACTCTTTCCACCAAGGTGTATGGAACTAGATTCTTTATGCATTCAATTTTTGCCTTATCAACTTCTACGTCCATGAAAGAAATTGTGTCACCTAATGTT
Source organism: Pontederia paniculata (assembly GCA_001647135.1). Lineage (NCBI taxonomy): Eukaryota > Viridiplantae > Streptophyta > Magnoliopsida > Commelinales > Pontederiaceae > Pontederia > Pontederia paniculata. The sequence goes on along the minus strand of LTAE01004533.1, from coordinate 14,484 downwards.
TCCTCTTGCACCGAGAGATGACATTGTTCCCAATAGAGCATCCGGTTGGATTCTTCACACTTACCAAACACTCCTTCCTCTATTGTACATGGTGTTGGACTTACCCAAGAATTAAAACATTTTAAAGTCTCATATCCTACAACCTCCTTCATGTTTTGGGTCAAGTATCTTTGATGCTCTATTTTTTACTTATGTTCTTCCTCAAAGTTCATGCCTTTTAGATCGGCTAGAGTCCATCCTATGGCTTGTTTCTTCTCTCTCAAATCCCTAAGTAGTTGTTCAAGTTGGACAAAGGTTAGAGAGGTGTGAGATATCATAGGTGAAGACTCATTATTTCCCAAAAATACATCCTTAAGATTAGGAGAAAGAGAATCTAGTTCAAGAATAGGAGCAAGCACATGAGAGGGGAGAGGAAGTGTTTTACCATGACCAAGCTCTTCAATAATTCTACATTTTTGGTGTGGTTGAGTAGTGTTGGCATTCAAGGCACTTAGCATAACATGGTCTTCATCCTCGTCACCAACTTCCATGTCCTTGTCCAATAGGCATCCTTCCAATGGGTCTTGGTGCAACCTCATTTGACAAAGATCTTGGGTTAGTGCTATGGTTTCATTCTCTTCAAGAGTTCTTCCTTTAGATGTTATTTCTTGGAGAGGCTTCGCATATGCCAACATCTGAGCAATGACTTCGGAAATGGCAGGGTTATGTGTAGATGCTTGAAGAGTTTCGCACACATTGCATATTGTTTGTCATCCTTTGGCTCTTGCAATGTTTGAGGGAATGGAATGGGAGGTACATATGGTGGAGGCGGTATGTATCTTCTTGAAGTTTCGGTCTCCTCCCTTTCTTCATCTTCATTTGGTTCCTCCATCTTCTCCTTCCCTTTGTCTTTGGCTTTGATTTGTGGTTGCTCCATGGTGTTGCCAATTTCCAACTCTATTGCCTTGTCTTTTTCTCTAGGATCGACTTGTGTCTTGCTAGGCAAACCTTCTTCTTTCCTTGAGTTGATGGCTTTGGCAAGTTGACCCACTTGATATTCCAAGTTTTATTTTACATTATCAACAACTCCATCCTTGTCTCAACCTTCTCGCATGATTACTAACCCCATTGGATAGCTTCTCTATAGCATACTCCCAATATTGTTTCTCTTCTTCTTGGGGTTGTGGGAAAGGTTGTGGATATTGTTGTTGATACTCTTGGTGTTGATAACATGAAGGTTCTCCTTGATTGCTCCAAGTAAAATCGGTGTGGTTACTCCATCCGGTGATGTATGTGTTAGAATAGAGATGGTTTGTCCAATTTTGGTCCCACTCAAAGTTTGGTTGTTCAACTTGGAGGCATTCATAAGTTTCATGGGGTCCTCCACATGCTTCACACATAGCTTGTACATTGGTCACTTGGCTTGAATTGCTTTGAAGATTTGATATCATTTGCATTAGAGTGTCCACCTTTGCATTCAAGGCATGATAAGATTCATCTTTGGATTGTACCCATCTTGAAGGTGAATCTTCATATTCTTGATCGTTCGAGGCCAATTGATCCCATTGATTACAAGCTCTAGAATATGGTAAGTTCATGATGGATCCACTCGGAGTACTCTTAGGACTTTTCAAATTGCTCGGCAAGCTCTTTCAATGTCCAAATTGAATGATTTAGTGTTTATGCCCGAGCATGACATATAACAAATACAAAAGAGAAATGTATAAAGTAACAATTGAAAACTAAATCCCAATATTGGAACACTTCCCCAGCAACGGCACCAAAAACTTGACAAGTGTCCCGTAAGCGCACGGGGCCTTGTTGTAGTAATAAAATATCAATCCCACGAGGAAGTGGCCAAGTACTAAAATTATAATTCTCAAATCGTTATTTAGACGGTTAAGATTAGGATAGAAAAGTTTACACTACAATTAAAACTAAATAAGAAGAATGCGAAGAGGGATGCAAATGCAACATGCAACTAAGCGGAAATATGTATAGGAAATGTTCTAGGGTTTCAAATCCGTCTAGGTAATCATGCAAAGGTTAATGATACAACATGCAATAGATTCTTGCTTCACTCAATAATTCATGCATTCCTCTTTCAAGGCAACACAATTCTAGCTAACGTTACGGAATAACACTTTCGTGCACCCACGCTAACAATAGTTGCATTATATTCATGAGCTTGTAGAAGCAACACAAGATGATTCTATTTCTAGACATCACATTTTGTATCTTATTAGGCAAAGCTGCTAGTTGAATAAGATGACTTTCATCACTTAACAACCTAGGATAACTTAAATGAGTTAGCTATTCCCATAAAAGTTTAGCATCACATTCACGACATAAAAGATTCATAAGCATGTGTGATCATCAATCCAAAGCACTTAAACTCCAAACATCATCTAGCCCTAAAACAAGAGGGATTTAGCTATGCATGACAAGAGAGAGGAGAGGGGGAGAAATAGAAATGAAAGTGCCGTTAAATTACAAATCCAAGGTTGATACATTAACATCAAACATAAACAAGGTTTAGAACACTACAAATTTAACATACCTCATACAAAAAGTTACAAGAATTAAAACCCTAGATTAAAGCCTCTAAAATGTCACCATGGAGCTCGCAAAATCGGCCCCCAAAGGGGCCTTCACTGTGAACACGACTGCCAGGCGAACCCCAAATCGAACCCTAAATTCCTCTTTTATATTGTTGTGTTACGGCCGTGATGAGGCGTGTTACGGCCGTGAGGGAGAAGCGCTACGGCCTGTGATTGCTGCGCTACGGCTGTGAAGAGGCGATACGGCCTGTGAAACTATCATTACGGCCGTGACCCATCTCGCTGTGGTCATGACCCAGCTCGTTACGATCGTGACCCAGCTCGTTAAGGCTGTGAAGATGACTGGTTGAGAAACATCTATTGTCCAAGCCGTAGCGAAATCATCCCCATTTGAATTGTTGTGACTTGAACAGAGGCTGGCTACAGTTTGGAGCTTCTGGCTACGACTTATTGCTTTGTAATGTTGTCCAATCCTTCAAACCTTCGGAATCCTACAAGAATTGTCCGACTATCTAGAAATTGATGTAAAATATAATTTGAATCACGTGATAATTCTATGAAATAGGTGAGTTATGCTAACCATACGTATACATTTATCACACTTATCATGGCTTCAGCTACACTACCTGTCCCATGGTAACGATAAATCTCCAATGAATAGGCATAGCATGGCATCCCTCAGCTTTCTTCCTTTATCTTCATTAGCCTATTTGATATCTTTCAATTTCAATAAATTTAAGGATCAAATCTGGGTAGGCTACAAAACCAAATGATGACATTGAGAAACTTCGAAATCATACATGAGTCGACATGAATCATATAGATAAAAAAACAGATATGATAGTAAATTATTGGGGCTGAATTGATGTTCTTAATAAAAAATCAACTTAGAATAAAATACATATGATTTTCAAATTTTGGGTAATGCTATCTAAATCATGATAAATCTCACAAATAGTTCAATTCACTAAATAAATTAACAATAGTTCTTAGTCCCAATTATAATTAATTTCAATAAGTAAATAAAAATAAATAATAATTTTCCTCAGCTCCATTACCAATTTTCCCGACTCTTTTTCTAATTAATTCTAATAAGTAATTCAAATCATTATAATTACTCAGCTAGGAATTGTTACACTTTATATATATAAGTGGGCTTTGGTGGCTAAAAGCCACCGTAGCCTTAATGCCTGTCTACAGTGGTTTTTTACCTTGGCCACGCCTAATATGTCGTAGTGCACTTTTGTGCTACGTTTCTACCATAGGGGGTTGGGATCGTAGTGATTCATACTGAGCCGTAGTTAATTTTTTCTCTAATCTAATCAATAATCTTATCTCATCGATAAAATAAATAGGAAACTTTAAAACAATAATTATACATAAACATATAAAATAAAACTTAATTATGTAGAGAAGACAATCCTACCTATCAAAAAATAAATATTCTTCTTTCTCAAATAAATTATATCTACCATGATGTTAATATATATAAACAGAGTCAATCTGAAACTAACTTGGATTATTTTAGTATCATTGTTGAATCCCATTAAACACACATTATAGACGTTTGATCGATTCCTACAGTTCTTCCTAGCCTTGGTCTGCACCGCGATGTCCTCAGATTCCTGCTACGCCGCTGGAGTCCCTCTCTCCGTCTTCCTTTTCTCATGTTGTCCCCGTACGTGAAGAAGGAACAACAGAAGGAAACAAGACATAAGATGTAGAAGAAAAATCAGAGGAGGAAAATATGTAAATTAGTTTATAGATATAAAGGGTACTTTAGAAAATGTTGAAGTTGTACCAACTTTTTTTCGTGAAGTGTCAGCGTCGTTTGGTCAATACGGTGACCGTAGTGACCAATGGATAATTGACCATAGCGACCCTTCCTCTCCCCTTTATTTATTTTTTTAGGCGTTACAATGTCATTATGACAATCGTCACCGCTTGCACCATTCACCATCTACTCACGTGCACCTATATGATCAAATGTAGAGGAGGCCTTCTCCCGTGAGCTTAAGCCTAATATGTAAGGTTCATAAAAAAGTAAAGCATAACGTAAATGGTGCAAACAAATCACTTGACATAAACAAAAAGAAAATGATACATTATCATAAACAACCCAATATGTCAAAAAAATCTCTACATACATATCATATGACTTAATAACATAATTACAACATTCCTTCACTTGCCTTTTCTTTTGCTTTGTACTTTTCTTTATTCAATAATGTTTTTGGTTTCTTTTTTCATAGTTGCATTTACTTCACTTTTCATTCTTTCTTTGTCTTTCTTTCTTGGAAGTCATTATATAAACTTCATCTTTTATATCTTTTCTTTTGAAGAGCTCATTATTCAATTTTAAGGGATCACTCATACTTCATGCATTATATTATTATCGGTTGTACACACCACGATGACCCACATATCATGAGCAAGAATTCAATTATCCATGATTCTGATGTGTTTTAGGGTGGAGTCTCATACAACTGGAGTAGTGGTCAACAATGTGTTGTCTTGATCATAAGCTAGATATTTCATTTTGTTGGCATCCAGCTTCACACTCACCTTATATTTAATTTTCATTTTCCATTCTTTCTGTTAGCAAAAAATGATCAAAAGATATCATAATGTTGTATACATATATGTAATGAATTTTAACTACATATAAATAACTAATTTAATTAATTCAACCCTTTAATTAAATTCTGCACCTTGACAAGTAGCATAGTAGTGGAAGATAAATTAATAACATTGATTTTATATATTCAAATAATATAAAATAAATTTTAAATAAATGCAGACTCATTGACAATTAACATATATGAATTTTATAATTTATCTTGATTAATTTGATTGTAGAAAAAATGTGTTTTAACCTAACTTATAGGTTGGTTCTATATTCTAGCAAATCGAGTGATTTATAATTAAAAATTAATAACTCATTACAGATAGAAGTAATTCATGATTTATAAATTGTTATATAAACTAGACTCTCTAGCATTTCATATATAAAATTTCTAGAATGTAATCTTTGAAAATCATTTTCATAAAAATCTTGAAATCAAACTATTTTATGTCCCTAACTTAAAACCTAGCAAATTAAATCATGTAAAATAGAAAATTGATAATTTTATTATGCATATCCTTTTGCATTGATCCCACTTGAATTTGATCCTATATGGAATCTAATATAACAACTGTTAGTACCAAAATTTAATTACGTTATGCAATTTATTTCAGAATTTAAAATTTGACCTTGTTGTTTTCTCATAACAACATAAGAGATATGTGAAGATATGATTATAACTCCCTATGTACAACTTAGTTTTTAGTGTTTTAGATTGTAGAAATCTTACTAAAAGAGGGTTAAACATGTAAAATTTCATTATTTTTTAAGGACAATGTTTATGCAAACCATATCATGAATCAGAACATTGATCTAGAGTAAAATGTTTTACCTAAAGTGGTTTCTACTTGCATTTTTCATGATTTTCATGAAAGGTGTTATATTTTTAATCTTTTTTTTGGATTTAGGGAAAAGATGAATGCAATTCCACGATGTTTTACCAGATTTTATGAAAACTAAATGAGGTTGAGAAAATAGGCCAAGCAGAGATGACGAGATGTTAGCTTATGAAAGCTACTTTAGTCGTTGGCCAAAATGATGGTCCAATAAATTTTTCATTTAACATAATTAGTTTATCTTCAATAAACATTACTTAATTCTATAAGCATATATTTTGATGATTATAAGTTAGAAGATTTATTTGCAATTATGTATTGTTATTTCAATGTGCCACTTGATGAAATTTGATTGGCCATATGAATGATAAATGCTAATAAACTTGCTAATATAATAATGGTGCCAAGAATGATAATTATCACAAATAAAGTTAGATGGTTATATTGGTCGTTTCAATAATTTTCAAAGGCATGACAGTGATAACATCTTTTCATAAATGTGGCTGTCAAATCATAAATTGATGACATAAAACACGAATATTTGCATAAATAGCTTAGATCTAAGAACATGAACATAAGACCATCACAACGATATCTAAATATACAAATCTAAAACATAAGAAATCCAAGATCAGATAGTTAACCCTAATCTTTCATAGCAGCCTCAAAATATATGAATTAAAATCATAAGAAAACTCAATCTAATAAAACTGAATCATGGATCTAAATCTTATGGAAATAAGCGCATGAATCTATTCTACACTAAACATGACATCAGATGAGTTCCAATCCACAAAGTTGAACATGACAATTTACCTATTAAAGTAAACGAAATAAAAAACACAATAGATAAAGATATAGATCTATCAATGCCCTATTCTAACAACTATAATAGATATGAAAAATCATTTTATTCGATTGATGCCTTCTTATTTCCTTAGTTGACAATCCACCTTCTCTCTCATTTCCTTTTCTTGCCACCGTCGTTCGTCCTCCATTTCCCCTAGTGCAAATAACATGTGAGGCAAGAAAAGGAAATCCGAGAGAGAGGGGAAAGATCAAGCGTTACCCAAGCATGGTGGAGATACAAAATTGAGAGGGTTTGAAATAGGTAAATGGGTATAGAGAGATTGAGAGAAAGAGAAATTAGAAAGAGGAGGACGGATGGGGGTTTCGTGAAGAGGGGCAGGTTGCCAAGAGAGGTGGGGGCACTGGATAGGGGAGATTGTTCTACAATCGTTGCATCCCTTTTTTCCTTCTTTCCATTTTAATTATAAATTTCTCAAAATAAAATGTTCTCAACATTACCTTTGTGAAAAAAAAATAAAAAAAAGACAATCTAGACACTATTCTTCCCAAAATAAAATAGCAGATCTTGACTCATTTTTGGCACTTTGCTCAAAACTAATCCGCTTTTGTTGCATTTTATGCTTTTCTTGATTCATGACTCTCGTAACCTACTTTCTTAATTCCTATACATTGAATCAACTTTCTTATCATTGATCATCTGATATCGATATAGTTGCATCTTATTTTAAGGATTGATATTTTCTATGGAATTTTAACTAAATAGTGTATATCTCACCTATCCCTTGTTGTGAGTTTTCCTAGAACCCCGAGGAGTAATCCGGAGAGGTAAAAGGTTGAGTGGTGAGAACATTAGAGGGAAAATCCAAATAGAGTTGAAGTAAAATACAAGTGTCGCCACTTGACTATCATCACGTGAGGTTGTGACAAACTTTATATGCACGTTTCATAATGTATTACTAGGCTGGTGAAATATACTTTAAGAAAGTCACACATTGAAATCTTTGTGATCAAGTTTCAAGAGAAGATAATGTTCTTCGACAATCATGAAGACGATACGAGCAACATGGAAGACAAGATTCTTTTCAAGAGTGTGTGCAACGATCTCCACCAAATAGAGGTCAAAGTTGTTAGCTTTGTGCTAGAATTGGTCCACGATCAAACTTATCTTCATACTCACAACAAAGAAAATCAACCTAACAAGAAAGCGCTGATGATAGAGTCTCTAGAGTGATAAGCCTCCATTTAGAGATGGAAGTAAAACTAAATAAAGTAGAAGATGAACTTGCTGAAATCTATCTCCAATTCAAGAGTTGTCTAACTAATCATGATGATAATGCTTTTGAGGAAAATAATAGATTGGAAAAATAAGTAGAAGCAAATGAGACAATAAAAGATGAGAGCAAAAGTTCTTCCATGAAAATAGAAGAAATTTTTGAATGTGATGAAAATGTAAGCCAAAATTTGAGTGATAAAAGTGAAAAAGAGGAGAGCCACAAAAAAATTATGAGCTCAGAAAGGCCATCTTCGGAGAGCATCGGTGAAAAAGTTTTAAGTGTTGAATGTTATGAGAGTTGTGAGGATGAGTGTAATGTCCCAAACAAACACAGTCCATGTCTTGTGCGGACACGAGCCGTGTTGACATAAAACTGACTGGTCCGTCTAGAAACGGGGTTTGTTGTCCTGACGTGGCAAAGTTAACTCATAATATATTAAGGTTAATTATGTTTAAATCTTTCTAAACCCTAATTGACCTCTACATAAACCCACAGACGAAATTAATTTTTCCATAACCCTCATTGTTCTTCTACCCAGCCGCCAGGTAACATCTCCCTCTCCTCCCCTCTCCTCTCCTCTCTCTCCTCTTTCTTGGATTTCTCTTGTCTTCATCCTCGAGATCTATAGCAGGGGGTTGGACAGAGAAGATGACACTGCATGAAGACAAGGCGAAAATGACAACGTCAATCGAGGCACAAATAGAAGATGATCCTATAGTGGAAAGGTATGTAATTATGATCATGAATAAGATACTCAATATAAAATTGAAGGGTAATTTGCTCAGGTTTATGATCTCTCCTCATTGTTTCGATATGGAAATTATTAATGAATATAACTACGCCTGAATTTGTGAACACGGGTCGTGTCCATTCACAACAATGTCTGCGTCTGGTGACTCAGGCCGCGTCACCCTGATGGCGGTCGTTTCTCCGTACGTGTTAAACCTAGAAAATATATAGTCAACCAAAAACATGGATTGTGTTTTCCTGAATAAGGTATGCATCCTGAGAACTTAGGCCACGTCACCATGACGCCAACCATTTCCCTCACCATGTTGGTTTCCGACGCAAGTCGTGTCCTTCCTAATGCATAGTATATTAAGTGATGCAAAATCCTAACCCTAGAACGACCGTACTGCTTGATAACACGAGCCATGTCACTCGGCAGCACGGGTTGTGTCACCATGTGACACTGGCCGTGTTCATCCACCAGAAATGGTTATAAGAGTTGTTGTATCCTTATTTTTATTGTTTTCATTGTACTTATTGATTGAAGATGATTTGATAATGAGGTATGTTTATGGGCCTCTAACCGATAACTTAACTAAATTCATGATAGGGTAAAATCTGCTAATGATTGTGATTGAATTTTCGCTTGAAGAGAATGACCCCCGACTATTGTTACCAAATTGCGTTCCTTAGGGAACTATTGTTATTGTGTTACTCTTCCAGATAACTATTGTGTTCCTTTGGAAACTATTGTAATGTTACGGAGACTTGGGTAAGAGAGAGACCCCATGACCTAGCTAGTCATATTGGCGCCAGAGACAATCTAAAACTTTTTTGGCATTGATAAAGCTCACATTGATTGTTAATGATTGTTTCATCTAAGGCAAGATAAATAGAGAATGATAAATTGATGATGATTTAAGTATATTGAAAGGAAATCTATGAGTATCACTAGAGGGTGTAAATTACTACTCCTGTCATCTATTGGATATTGATATTGAAAAGTAAAGCTAAAGACTAAAGGTAAAGAATAGTCCTATTGATATATTGTAAATTGTTAAAGTCTATTAATGTTTCTTTTACATATTGATTATCTTATTTATGATCTCTACATACTGAGTGTCATAACTCACGGGTCTCCCTTGAGAATTTAATTATGCAGGTAATACAAAAGCTTGATAGGTGTTGATGGAGGGTGATGGTTATGCAGCTCGTGTTGATCTGTTATGCACATGGCATAGGATCCTAGTTTAGTTTGAGTATTATGGTGAAAAACTCTGATTATTAGTATTTGATTTTGAGTTAGTGATTGATGGTTGTTTTTATTGAAACTAATTGGATTATTAGTGTTCATATTGAAAAAGAACCTTTTAATTTTAAATTGTTGGTTTTAAATGATATGGGTAAGCTTGTTGGTCAAAGTAAAGTCAGTTGAAGTAAACCCATAACATGCCCGAGGTCATATTCTACCAAGTGGCTAGGTGTGATTTTGGGGGTGTTACAGTAAGGTATCAAAGTCAAATGAGGGGCACTTCTTAGTTGTCTCGAGATAAATAGAGGTCCATGTGCATACATCACGAGCCATCATCACGCCACCAGGTATGAATTAAGTCATTGTATAGTTATTGTCCCTAATTTGAAATTGTATGTTTGTAGATGCCTCCACGACATTTTGTGATTAGGCGAGCTAACCCTCCTCCATCGGAACACTCAGCCTCAAATCACACTAAGGATATTCCCATACCATCCCCTGAAGATCACAATGAATTCCTAAATAGTCTGATGAGGGCAGCTTGAAGGGAACACCTGCATGAGGAATCCAAGGAAACTATCGAGAGGTTCCTCAACAGTAGCCTCCTGAATATAAGGGAACTGAAGATTTTGGGCAAGATGAAAAATGGCTAGAGAAGATGGAAGAAGTGTTTGAAGAGATGCAATGTGCTGCGGAGCGAAAAGTGACTTTCGCCATAAATTATCTCATGGGTGATGCCAAGGACTGGTGGAAGGCCACCAAGAGCACCAAGTTTGCAATTCAAGACAGTGTCTCGTTGAAAGACTTCAAGGAAGTTTTTGGAGCCCGCTACTTGCCACAATACTAGAAGGATAGGATGCAAGAGCAATTTCTGCAACTCAAGCAAGATAACATGATGGTGGAACAATACTGTAAAATTTTTGAGACTTGAAAAATACTACACCCTAGACAAGAATGAGAAATCAAGGACCAAGAGATTCGTCAATGAGCTAAACCATGGGGAGAGCCAAAGTCGTGTGGTAATTGCAAGACCCTATAAGAAGCCTTAGAGCTTGCAACAGAGTTAAAGTGGGAGCATGAAGAATACATGAAGAGTTAGAAGGAAAAGATAATACTTCGCCAACCAAACCGGGATAGGGCTAGAACAGATGATAGGAGACAAGATAGGGCCCCTGATCGGAGAGAGCACCATAGAGAAGATCGCGCCAGACCTTACAAACCACGCAACACCAACCTCCTCCGTGACGAAAACAAGAACCTGGACAGTTCCCGATTGTCAAAGTTTCCATTTTGGAGTATGTCGGTGCAAGATGGGGACATGCCTCAACTGTGGAAAGTATGGACATTTTTTATTGGACTGCCCAGATCCACGAAAAGAAAATAGGGATGCACGAGGAACAGGAGGCCCGTCATGGTTGGTGCCAGACCGAGTATACAACATGATGGCTGAATCCGAATCCGAATCCGAGCCACATATTTACGATTCCCTAGGTACGATCACCGAGCCCTATCCATTCTATATTATGGTTTAGAAATAACATTATGCCTAAGGAAGTTATCCCCTGATGAGAATTGAAATAAATTGATAGGTGTTAGTTAAAAATTCGAGGACGAATCAAATTTTAAGGAGGTTATGATGTAATGCCACAAACAAATACGGGTTGTGTCCTGTGCAGACACGGGTCGTGTTGACATAAAATGGACCGAGTCGGTTTGGAAATGGGTCGTGTTGTCCTGACGTGGAAAAGTCCTCTTGTAATGGAATTAAGGTTAATTACGTTTAAAATTTTCTATACCCTAATTGACCTCTATATAAACCTATAAACAAAATTAATTTTTCATAATCCTCATTATTCTTCTACCCAACCACTAGGTAACATCTCCCTCTCCTCCCCTGTCCTCTCTCTCCTCTCCTTTGGATTTCTCTTGTCTTCATCCTCGAGATCTGTACCAAGGGGGTTTGACAGAGAAAATGACATTACACGAAGACAAGGCGAAAAGGACAACATCGATCAAGGCACAAATAGAAGATAATCCTCTAGGGGAAAGTTACATAATTAGGATCATAACTTGATTGAAGGGTTATTTTCTCAGGTTTAAATCTGTAGGATCATTTGGCACCAAGAGGGGGGGGGGTGAATTGGTGTAATAAAAACTATAAACAGATTTCACAAAATAAACGTGAAGCTCAAATAGGTTAATCACGAAGCTCAAATACAAAAGTCTTTTATCGCAAATAAGCACAATAGTAGTATAAAGTGAGAATTCTAGATAATAAGAAAAGTGAGTAAGAGAGAAATGCAAACTCAAGACAAAAAAATTGTTGACGAGATCCGGCGCCAACTTGGCCTACGTCCCCGCTCTGACTTCTCGACCTCGAGATCGTCGGAGATCCATTAGCTTTCCTTCTTAGGGTAAGAAAGACCTGATTACACCAAACTCATCGTTTCTTCGCTTCAAGAGGTAGACGAAACCTCTTCACCCAGAAAGCTCACAATCTCACACTTTTCTTCACTCAAGAGGCTATGTGTGAACCTCTCTTACAACGGAGCTAAGTCGCTCTCCAGATTACAAAGAAAGCTTCTCACTCAATCTCTCTTTTACAATATGAAATCACTTAAGAACAAGAGAAAGGGAGAAGCGATTTGCAAATTTTGGCCCAAACTACTATTTTTGTGCTCTTGGAAGTTTGCAAGATGATTTCCCATTATTTAATGTGTTGTAACCTTCAAACTTATAGTCTCTTGTCTTCAATATAGCCATTGTATATTTTTTCCCTTTGATTTGACACCAGAAAACTAACTTTTGAAACTTTCTAGCTAGGCATCTATCGACCGCTCCATCTACCGGTCAACCTTTCTGTCAAACTATAGTTGTTAGAGTTACACGTCGATATCTCCTCTGTACCAGTCGACTGCTAAAATTTTATCATATATCTTGCATAATTCATCTGAGTGATCGACCTGTTTAGGACACCAATCTATCATTTTTTCTGAACCAGTTTGATAGACCTGCACTATTTTGATCATAACTCTCTGCACCGATATCCGATTGACATGATTCTTCATTCTTTTGACAGCTGAGAAAGTTATCTACATTTCATCTATTAATTGCTCAATTTAAATCAGATGAGATGAAGGTCAAATATTAATTTAAAATTCAGTGCATATAATTTTACCTTAAGCTTATAGACTTTCACTATTTTCTATATAACTTTTTGTATACATATCAAAATTAGACGAATCTTGAATGTACAAAAAGTTAACAAAATTAGCTCTAATTAGTATACATAGACAAATATTAATTTGGACTTCAGTGCATATAATTTGACTTAAAACTTTCACATAGTTGTCCCTATTCTAATATGTGTACATTTTCTTTTCCAATGTTTTAATAAAGTTTTCATCATCGAAAGAATATAATTATGACATTAAGTCATAAAATCATATTTTCAACAAAATCATGTTTATTATGGATTTATCGGATTTATGATCTCTCCTCTCGTTGTTTTGATATGTAATTTATTGATGAATATAACTATGACTGAATTTGCAAACACGAGCCATGTCGTTTCACAACACGGGCGGTGTCGCTTCACAACACGGTCCGCATCTGGTGACTCAGGCCGCGTACCCTGATGCTAGTCGTTTCTCCGTATGCGTTAAACCTAGAACATATACTGTCAGCCAGAAACACAGACCGTGTTCTCCTAAATATGATCCGCGTCCGGCGAATTCAGGCCACGTCACCATGATGCCGACCGGTTCCTTCACCGGGTTGGTTTCTGACGCAGGTCGTGTCCCTCCAAATGAATAGTATATTAAGTGATGCAAAACCCTAACCCTAGAATGGCTGCACTGTTTGTTAACATGGTGTAGGTTTAGGGGTCTCTAACTGAGAATTTAGCTAAATTCATCATAGGGTAAAATTTGCTAATGATTGTGATTGAATTTTCTCTTGAAGAGGATGACCCCCGACTATTTTTATTGGAATTGCATCCTTAGGGAACTATTGTTATTGTGTTCCTCCTCAAGGTAACTTGTGTTCCTTCGGCAACTATTATATTATTATGGAGACTTGGGTCAGAGACAGACCCCATAGCCTAACTATACAATGAACAGAGGATAGTTGAACCATTTCATGCCATAGACTGGAAAAGCCTTCAGCTACCCGGTCTCAAAGAAACCTTTGAGGATTGTGGTTGGATCAAGTTTTTTGATCTTGATCAAATTGTCTACCCTAATATCATCAAATTCTTCTATGTCAATCTAACTCACAATGACACTTTTGACGAGTTCAAATCCTTCGCACATGTGAGACACCTATCGATTACCGAAACCAAGCTTAACAGTATTCTAGACACCCCAAATTCTCCTCATATTAAGCTTGCACCCATGCACTGGCCTCAAACCACATA
>LTAE01004532.1:5647-31961 GCA_001647135.1 Pontederia paniculata | reverse complement strand
GGGCGACATGATTTTAGTAGACAAATAAGAGAACGTGAATCTGGAATATCAGAAAGAAATAGTGAAGAACAATTGATTCTGCATAAGAAACATATTCACAATAAGATTAGGTTTAGTTATATCCATAAACCTCTGATGAACCCTAGAAACTTAAACCGAAATTCTACGACTAGCAAATGAAGTTTTAGGTTTACCTATTAGCTCAAATCCTTGGTAGAGTGTGTTTTGGAGTCTTTTGATCTCTTGAGCCTTTAGAGAATTCGAAAACCGAGTTTGGAAGGAGAGCGATGAGACTTATGGGTGTTATTTATAGCATCTGACTTGATATCTCCCAAATGAGACTTATGGGTGTTATTTATAGGTCTTCAATAGATTTCATCATATATGAGGAGTCCCGGCTTGGAGAACTTTAAATTCCATCATATGAGGCTTAATCTCAAGTCAAAACCTCCAAAAAATAAGATTAAACGACTTCCAATAACAAAAATTAACTAAATCCCGGAAAGTTTCATGACCGTGAAAATGGACTTCACGGTCGTGACTGTAACATCAACACATATTTTCTCATCTTGTCACGGTCGTGACAGTGGACTTCACGCCCGTGACCGTAACATCCAAACATATTTTTTCATATTGTCACGACCGTGACAATGGACTTCACGGCTGTGACTGCAGCTAAAAAAGTTGTCTGGAGACTGTCACGACCCGTGAAATGGCTTTCATGGTTGTGAAAAAGTCGTCACAGGCCATGAAAAGGCTTTCACGGCCGTGACCGGGGCTAAAAATTCACTTTACTCGTTTTAACTCCGAATTGGGTGCCATTTTTTCCAGTGTCTTTGTCTCTTCACCCTTTTGCCTCCTAAACAATAAAAAATCAACAAATTGGGTAATTTTCTAAATAAAAATAAATAAATACAAATAACCTAATAAAATGATGCATGTCATGAATAAATTAACTCAAAATAAACTAAATATGCCATGCAAAATATGTTAAAAATGACATGCATCAATGTACATGTTCTAGTGGAATAATGGGGTGTCTGTGGAGAGAGAGAGAGAGCCGATTGCTCACTATCGCCATGTGACATGGGTGATGGATGTTGATATCTGCTCATATTGAGTGGCATAAGAGGGAGGGGTCTGGATCTCCGGCTCCTACTCAGCACGAGGCATCTACAGACACCTTCTCCCGATGAGAGCGACCACTTCCCAGGACTGGATTGTCTACACATGCATTTGGCGTTCCCACACGCCCCTCAAAGTTAGAATCTTTACCTGGTTAGTGAGGCGAGATAGAGTGCTCACCAGGGTGTACCGGGCCAGATGGGCCCCTAACACAGATACTACATGCGAATTATGTGGCACGGCGCCAGAGGACATCGCCCATCTCTTCTTCGAGTGCCCCATAGCGATCGGTGTATGGCAGCGAGTACAATGCGGGGAGGTGGACCTATCTGGCACAATTCCCTTTTGGCACTCGATACAGACTCTTGGAGCTCAGGGAGACACGGGATGGAGACGGCCTACCATGATAGCTATGGTGGTTTTATGGACCCTATGGTTGCAGCGAAACCATACCATCTTTCAAGGGGAGAGGTGTTACGTAGAGAATATTGTACACCATATAAACTTTTTGACGAGTGAATGGGGGATTCCATAGATTTTTTTGTCTTTGCCCATGCTCGCCAAGCGGGGCAAGTTTTTTTGTACTTTCTTCCTTCACTTGTACATCTCAAGCTCTATATTTTACTAATACAACACGGATGACTATCCAACTCCGGTAGTCATCCTTTCTTCTCTCAAAAAAAAGAAGAGGGAGGGACTTTGAACGACAAGGGCACATCCAATCTCTAAACTTCTAGAAAAGCACTGATTGGTGATATCGGTGCTATGTTTGTAGCTAGAAACTCTCACTACACGTGTTAGTGCCGTGTTCTAGATGGCGATGCTGAACATAGTTTGATGATTGTAATTTATGTATGATATCCTTTTCATACATTCTGCTTCTTGTTTCAGAGTTTTTCTGTAAAGATATATCAAACTTTTACTGTCTTACTCATTGTCAACATTTGGATTTTATGTTCATTTTACAATCACTATAATTGATTGATGTTCTTGATAACTCATATCTTTTTCAGGATCACAAAGTCAATTGATGATGCTTTAAAACTTTCACACGTGTACAATGCACATCCGATAAATTTTGGTCATGCAGTTGTCTTGTTCATTTTTTGTATCGTTACAAGCTTGATTGATTGCATAATGGAAGACTGTGGCTTGCAACTGATATCAGCAGACAAACAATCCATTTCATATGCCAGTGATGGGGTTCTGGCAATGGATGTTGATGTCAGTGGAGATTCAAGTGATAAAAGATACAAACATCGTGAGCATCTGCGTAAAAACAATGTTCTAATTGCTATTAAGGTGGTGGAAAATATCAGTATGAACAAAAAGACAAAGATCTTTCTTCGTCTGATCTATCATAACATGTATGTGCTGTTTTTTTTTGTTCTTATCTTATTTCCTTGGCAGTTTAACTTTTTGAATTTGTGTTTCTTGATGTTGTTCATTTTGCTTGCATAGATCTGTTAACTGTTTAAATCTAAAAACTTAATGAATAAGATGGTAAGATAGGAAACAAAATGACTACTATATTTGTTATACTTTGACAGGAAACTCACTAAAATTTACATGCCTTAAAACTTCCATTGAACTCATTAGCGGTATGTTCCTTATCAGATCCTACCCTTCAAAAAAATTTTTGATAAGATCCTAAGCAATATCATATTCATAGCATTTGTATTCTGGTCTGCATCGATGACTGTCCTCAAATTTGATGTTGTGTTGAGCCATTAAATTGTATATTGGTATATCTGCTATTAAATATGATTACGAGATACATCTACTACATCTTATCTTTCTATGCGAGGTTTTTAAGAGTGAGCATTGACTTAAGCCAAAAATTTGTTTTGTGTCTTGTGGTTTCTTTTTCCACCTGAGCTGTCAGTTTCATTCTGCATCTATTTTTAAGATATTGTTTTAAGGATTTTGATTATTTATGACCATCTTGTTCTAAATTCAGGCCTGAGAAATTCAACGCTTTACTGCAAAGATTGCAAATTATTGAAGCCCATAGATCAACAACACAAATTTTGACATCTGCAGATTGTCATTTAGATAACATGTTCACAAATATAAAGAATTCCATTGATGGAGGATACCAGTCAAATAAGCATCAGCTTCTTGGGTCGCTGGCTGATTCTGCACCATGTAAATTAAATTCATGCAATAATTATGGAGCTGGAAAAGATGCTTGTTGGATTCCATTTGATATTTTTATGGAAGATGCAATGGACGGGAAGCATCTTTATGCTATATCTGCTGCAGAGATGCTTACAGGTTCTTGCTGCTCAGTTTCTTCTTTCCTGTTTACATAGATCATAAATGTGTTGTTTATTTAATCTTGTGTCATCCTTTCTTATTGTATGTGTACACTCTTCATGTCAGGAATCATTTATTGATAGCCTTTTATGTTAACCAGAATTGATCAAGACTCTGCAAATAATTAATCATGCAACCTGGCAGGAGACGTTTCAGGCACTTTGGGTTTCAGCTCTCCGACTTGTGCAACGAGTTGAGTCAACTCAACCTTTTTTGTATACATATTTATGTATAGACTATACATATGTATGTAGATAAAAATTCTACTGACTAATTTGCTGATATATCGCAATTAGGATAGGGAGCCCTTTGAAGGGCCTGTACCTCGCCTTGATGCTCGACTATGCATACTGTTATCAGTGGTTCCCTTGGCAATTGTCCCCGTAGTTAAAGAAGAGCATGAACTGTCTTCTCTAATGAGCAATGGCTTTCCAAGCACTACTAATGAAAATGAAGGAAACCAGATTGCTTCCAGACGACATGGACTGCTAGCCTGCCTCCAGCTGCTCTCACAATATTCTAGGCTTCTCTTGCCTCCTCCATCAGTCGTGCATGCAGCTAATACTGCAGCTACTAAAGCAGCAGCTTTTGTTTCTAATTTCAAGAATGGGAATTCTAATCTTAATGTTGCTGGTAAAAAAGAATCTTCTATCAGAGCAGGTTAGCGAATATTATGATGCAATTATTTAACGTATTATCTATGATAAAAAAAACCCAATACTTTTCTTACTACACAACCAGACTGTTGAATATTTGCAAATTAACCACTATGCACCATCATGTAAGACATTTGCTTGTCTAAGTGTGCAAAAATCTGCGGGCCAAAAGAAAAAGGAAAAAGAATAAATATGAATTGGGCCCACAAGTAGAAACAAGCATGTTACTAGGACCTTATTCCTCTTCCCCAACTCCCTGTAGTTTTACTTTTCAAATTATCAACAGTTTTCTTTTTCTTTTTACAGTTGGTAGCATGATGCATCTTATTGTTGAAGCCTGCATCACTAGAAATTTGGTTGACACATCTGCTTATTTTTGGCCTGGCTATGTTGTTCCATCTGCATTAGCTAAAGATCAAACATTAATTCAAGATTCTCCTTGGTCAACCTTCCTTGGAGGTGCTCCACTTTCTGATGCTCTGAAAAATTCTCTTATGATGACTTCTGCGTCAAGGTACACCACATAAATCAAATTTCAGAATAAGATGCTCTGGCTTATTGAACACAGTATATCTTCAGCTTTGTTAGTGCTATCTGATGGATTCTTAGTGCTTTAATGATCATGCTTTGTTTCTTGTAGTGTAATGGAAGTGGAGAAGTTACACAACATTGCCCTAAATGGATCAGCAGAAGAAAAATCAGCTGTGGCAAAAATTCTATGTGGTGCATCGTTTCTTCGTGGCTGGAATATCCAGGTAGAGCATGGACATTTTTGTCAATACACATTTGTTATTTCGATCCATGTTTTCATGTGATAAGGATTTTCAATCCTTCTCTTTCTTAAATTACAAAGGTTGGTAACACATCTATTGAAGTTAGTATGATTTGATAAACAATAAGGTCCATTCATAAAAAATCCTACTCATTGCATATCTTGTTTAAGGTTTGGAAACATGGAGTACACAGCTTGTGTCCTGACCAATCATCATTCTTAGTTCTACCCAAACAGTGAGAAAGCATCACATACTTCTTCCTTTGTGTGTACACAATTATTTTCTGTAAAAGTCTACTCTTCACTACATAAATTTTATATCTATTTATTGGACTCTAGCTGTTGTGCTCCTATATTAACTCCAATTATATTTTTATTCCCTGAATATTTTAATTATATCTAATATATATGGATGACTAACTTGATCGGTTCGCTGTCCTTGTTCACCGAGGAAAAACAATTTAAGAACTATTGAGTGTATGCCCTAAAAAAAGAACTACTGAGTGTAAAAATGTTCCAGTCCGAAGTTGCTTATCCATTGCTGTTTTACTCATTACATGTTACAATTTAACTTTTCATGCGCTTGTAACTTTCTTTCATCTTTCAGGAACATGTTGTGCGAGTTGTGGTCAAGTTGTTGTCTCCTAGGCCTTCTGATTCTTCAACATCTGGGACTGGAAATTATTTGATTGATCATGTGCCTGTGCTAAGTGCCATTCTCTTTGGGCTATCTGGTGTTGATACTGTTCATATCCTCTCTTTGTATGGCATGGTGAGTGAAGGTGTATCTGAAATATTCTTGGCCCTTCAAACAATTTCTTATATCTCTCCGGAAACTAATTCTCATGCATGTAGCAGGAGGTCTGTGCATGTCTCTTCCATAACATCAATAAACATTTCATTTACCGTTAACATCGTTTTAAACATAAGCTTAAATGCGAATAAGAAGCTCGTTCTTCAACTTATTGTTATTTCTAGTATCTTCTGCTAAAAGGTAAAGGTTTTCTATTTTTCTGTGGTTATGTATTAAACTGGCACCTGCAAGTATAGTTTCACACTAATGGTTCCTAGCATTTTCAAATTTTCCCACCACATTAGTAGACATTAACAGCACATCTTTTGAGGAACCAAGAAATTAAGGACTCAAGGTACATGTGGTATATTCTGGACGACTACCAACTTGCTAGTCATCCTTCTTTTCCCTAAAAAAGAGGTATATCTGGTATACGATCACTACAGTTATCCCATATATAGGGTATGCTTCCTCTATCAGTAGTTCTCCCTTAGTTGCTTTTTCCTGTGGTTAACTTCTTGATGATTTTATGAGCAGTGGAATATCTGACAATAAGTGATCATGATTTGTATCATCTCTAGGTACCAGAAGTTGCAGCAATCTTGATGCCACTTTGTGAGGCTTTTGGTTCAATGTCCAACCTTTCCAATCACAGATCAAGCACATTGGATGAGACGTCTCTTTATTCAGTGTTCTCGTGTGTTTTTCTCTTTCTTCTCAGATTGTGGAAGTTCTATAAACCCCCTCAAGAGCATTGTATTGCAGGGCGAGGAGGCTCCATCAAAATGGAGCTGACGTTGGACTATCTATTGCTTCTGCGTAATAGTCGTATTCCTTCACAAAATGCTTATATAGATGGAAAAAACAATACTGCAGATTCACATCATGAATCACCAAGTCAACCTATATACGTTGACTCATTTCCTAAGCTACGAGCTTGGTACTTTCAGAACCAGGCATGCATATCATCAACTCTTTCTGGTCTGTCTAATAAAAATCCGGTTCACCTGATTGCTAATAATATTTTGAGCATGATTTGTCGGAAAATGACTAAAGTTGGACACATTTCTGTAAGTACGTCGGAAGATGCTCTCCTGAGACCAATGCTTCCTGCATGGGAGATTCTGGAAGCTGTTCCTTTTGTTCTTGAAGCTCTCTTGACTGCATGTGCCCATGGAAGGCTTTCATCACGAGATTTGACTACAGGTTAGAAAAGCTTAGTTCCTTTAGCTGGTTCTTTCTTTTTCCTCTGAATGTTCTTGTTATCATTATCATGGTTCCACCCTTAGTATATTGGCTTGTGGCTAGAATGATATGGCCCGACACTGTGCTGCATCATGCCAGAGGGCCCGATGTAGTATGGTTATAAGCTACATCTGTATTCTCAATGTCCATCTCTTTGGAGAGTGTTCTCAGTGCCCATCTTTGATATATACTTTATGTTTCATAGGTTTGAGGGGCTTAGTGGACTTTCTACCAGCATCTATTGCCACCATCGTCAGTTACTTTTCAGCAGAGATTACTCGGGGAATCTGGAAGCCTGTTCACATGAATGGAAGTGACTGGCCTAACCCTACTCCAACTCTTCATTCAGTTGAATCCGAAGTAAAAGAGATCCTTGCATCTGCTGGGGTTCATGTACAGAGCTGTTATCCACGTAGTTTCTCTACCCATTTTGCCAATTGTGTCACTTCAACTTTTTTACCTAATGATGATGGATTATTCTTCATGCACATTGTTCTAGATTTGTCAATGATTTTTTTATTTATCATTTGTGCTCTAAGTTATTTATCACATTTTGTTTGTATCTTTTTCATTCTTCCTGTAAAAGTATACCATGAGGATTCAATCAAAACATCAAAAGTTTTAGTTGTTTCACCTGTTTTTCTTTAAATGATTTGAGTCATGATTCTTGCTTCTACTTGCTATTCTGCAGTTTATCTCCCTGGTCATTCTGTTTATGGTTCATATAATTCTACTGAAATTATGCTTATTTTTAAAGTTAATTTATCAATGATATTTTTTCGCCAAAAATATTAGAAGTGCTTGGCTATTGAGTAGTGTATTTCAAAAATTATTCTCAGATCAGTATTCTTCTCTCTTCACTTTGTCTTCCATGTCTCCTATGTCTTCTTTCAAAATAAACATTATTTCAGTAGAAGGTTCTCGTGACCTTTCTTAATTTCTTTGTCTTTCAATTTCTCAGTTCGGATACTTTCTCAAAAAGACGAGTTATCTGTTTGGATGATTATCTTTGATCAACTCTTTTTAATTGATTTCTCTTAACTAATTGAATTCTTCTGGCCTCAGATGTGTACTTGGGCATGTTTAATTAGTTAGGCTTTGCTAATAAAAGCAAAATATTCTGACTGCTGACAACTCATAGTAACCAACATTGGGTGTTCTTGTAGGTGATGTACCTGCAAATCCAATGCTCCCATTACCAATGGCAGCGCTTGTCAGCTTGACTATAACATTTAAGCTTGATAAAAGTGTGGAGTACATTCATGGAGTTTTTGGCCAGGCCCTAGAGAACTGTGCAATTGGTTCTTCCTGGCCGAGCATGCCCATTATAGGAGCTTTATGGACACAGAAGGTTAGAAAGTGGCATGATTTCATTGTTCTGTCATGCTCACGTTCTCCATTCACCCGAGACAAGAATGCTGTGTCTCAATTAATTCGAAGCTGTTTCTCATCATTTTTTGGAGCATCTGTAGCTGGAAGTTCCCACATTACATCTAACCGGGGAGTAAGTGAACTGTTAGGCCACTCTTTATCTGAACAAGGGGTCCGATTGCCAACTAAACCAGGTTTCCTCTACCTCCGAAGTTGTCGGACTTTTCATGACACTGATTTCGTGAATGGGTTGATCTTCAAACTTGTCATTGAGTGGACACATAAATTTGCAAATGGATGGACCTCAAGTGGACCTTCTCGCCTAAAATCGAGCCGCATATCACTGGCAGCTGCTGCAAGCGGTGTCCAACAGGTTGCTACGCTGGGGGCAAGCCTTTTGTATATTGCTGGTGGCGTAGAACTAGTGCAGGTGCTATTCGAGGAGACCGTGCCAACATTATTGTTATCCAACAGCGAAGAGAAGCTTGGTAGTTCACATACAGTATCCAAAATCTTGGAAGGTTATGCAATGGCCTATATGCTCATCTTGTCTGGGGCATTTGTTTGGGGAGTTGGAAATACTTCTCCAGCTTGTACACCTGTGTTCTCATCGAGACGAGCTCGGGTGATTGGGAACCATATGGACTTCATGGCTGGTGTTGTAGGGGGCAATATATTGCTGGGGTGTGATCCAACAACATGGAAGGTATACGTCTCATGTTTCATAGGGTTGCTAGTGACTTTTGCACCATCTTGGATTCCAGGTGTGAAAGTAGAAACACTGCGGAAGCTGGCCAGCTGTCTTAGGGGGTGGCATGAGTCCGACTTGGCTCTAGCACTCCTCGAGCGAGGTGGTAGCGCCGCCATGGAAGTTGTCGTAGAATCCATGTTGTAAAAGCTGCAACTTTCCTCGACTGAGGTGTTCTTCCGTTGTAGAATCTCTGTGGTGGTTTTTTTGCATTCCGGTCACAGTGAGCTTTGCAAAGTGATTCAATTGGATCTATTCTTCTATTTTCACTGGTGTAGTGAGCCCTTGGACAGTTGTAAATGTACATAGCCATGTGCTCGAGTTTGATCTTTCAGTGCTCACAAGGATATGGTTTCCAGGTTAGCAAGATTCATGATCACTTGTAGATTACAATTCTGCTACGTCGATTGATCAAAGTGTCATTTTGTTCTGCTACGTTCTGATCATGCTTTTTTCCATCACCTTGAGCGGCTTAGTTTCGTTACTGTACAATTCCGTTGGCGATTCCTTTATGAGATGCTCACAGGGAGGGAATGCTTGCAATTCTCAAGTCTTGGATTGTTTAGACATAAGTTGCACCTTGCAATTGTAGAACAGATGCTCACGGGAAGGGAATGCGTGCAGTTTCCCACTTAACTCTCTGGTTGTTTGGCATAAGTCGCACCTTGTATTTGTGGAACTTGTAAATTATATTTAAAAAAACGACTCTACCTTTATTTGGATAACATTTTTTTTGAAAGTGAAAAGTAAATAGTAATCTCCTTTTTCTTTTAACTAATTAAAATATATTTGTCTCAAATTAAGGTTAAACGAAGAATAAATAATTTTATTTTTCATTATCCTCTCATTTCCTTCCCATCCAATGGTT
Organism: Pontederia paniculata; assembly: GCA_001647135.1. NCBI lineage: Eukaryota > Viridiplantae > Streptophyta > Magnoliopsida > Commelinales > Pontederiaceae > Pontederia > Pontederia paniculata. The sequence continues at coordinate 22,064 of LTAE01004532.1, read as the reverse complement.
TTGTTACTCTCAACGGTCTGCAATCCAAACACCAATCACACCAGAAGAACAGTAAAATGACTCCATTAGTTAATTAATGGATTGCATCAATTGGCATTTGCTCACTCATTCAAGCAAAGTGAGGAAGTATATTGGAAGCCAAGACATCAATTTTGGCATTCCCTGACCTGCCAACTGACCCACATTTCTCGTGCCAGTTGCCTCCTGAGGACGGCAAGCCAAAAGTTATCCCCCCACCTACGGCCATGCCCAGTTGTCCCTACCATCTTTAACAAAGTTTTGAGAGCCTACTTGTAAGAATTATTCCATCACCTTCTGAACTTAAATGTCCATTTTTTTGTCTCATAGAGAGAACATTGCTCGCCACTTTTGTCAATGCTTATGCAATGATGAAAAAGTTCCTTGATCTAAGTACCAACTCGGTTCGTTTGCAACGTGAATATATATTCACTAATAGCTATGAATTTTGATCAAATTGCCGTTTGAAAGTTAGCTTATATGATTGATGCGTGTAGCAAGAAGTGTATACTTCGTGCTTATTTGTCTAATATCTGTAATTGGCTTGTTTGATTAGTCTATAAAAATGTGTTTGAATTGAGGGAAAAAAGAAGATAATAGAGTGGAGAATAAAAAATGAATAATTTTTTTTCAAAAAAAAATTAAAATTTAACCTTCTTTTACTTTTTAATTGATTAAAAATTATTACACTCAAACTAAGATTGAATGGAAGATAAAACTTTTTAGTTTTCATTTTTTTTCATTCTTTCTTCATTTTCTCTATCTAAATATATTCTAAGATAGATATAGATAAAAGAGAGAGAGAAATTTAAGTATAAATACTGGTTTAATGGGACAACAGAATTATTATTATTATTCGCTTTATATTCACAATCCGAATTTTTTGATAAATTATAAGAATAGCGTAGCACGTCCGATTTTTCAGTTTTTTTCCTCGATAAATTAAGATATCCATTGTTGATTGCTCTCCGTCTTTTAGTTCTTCTTCTTATTTGTAATCGTAAATCTTATGCAAATTACATATTATTACTATACCGAACTTTATTCGTAGTAACCTTACACATCACAGCGGTGCACAATATTTATTTATTTTTAATGTCACACATATAGATAATAAAAAGAATTGAATATATAAGTGATGGATTACGAGTCTTAATCCAAGAGTACTCATAAAACCAAATTATAAAAGCTTGAATTCCCCAAGAAAATAAATAATACATCATGGTTAAATTGGTGGAAGATTGCAGATTTTTTTTTTTTTCGATTACAAAGGGAGGCCTATGGCCTAATACATTGAAAGGAAATACTGAAAATAAAGGGGCACATAAGTCCCACGGTGGGATTCGAACTGGAGACCTCTCGGTGCTCAAGTCGAGGGGTGAGCCACTGCACCACGCCCTTGTTCCCGAAGATTGCAGATGGTCACGCGGATCCAACATCATGCTTTGCATCCACGTTGCCGTCACATGGTTGAGCTCAAAAAGTTAAAAAGTAACCAAATCCAATCTCGACACTTTCTCGTCATGCATGATGATGAGCATGTAGAGAAATATATGACACCCGGCACCCCATCTACAAAGTAGAAAAGTATGCCACGCAAAAGTTCTTTCCTTCCAAAAATACCCATTCTAATAGGCATGTAGGAAGGACCACGTGGCGAAGAAGAAGTTAGAACTTTAAAAATAAATAAATAAACAAAACATTATATTTTGGCATATATATTCAATATGCCGTATAATTAGATTTGTATTATGTACATTGATCATGATACAACAAATTTAACAAATATATATATATGGAATAAATGATGGTGTAAATTTAAATGATATAAATCTATATAAATTTATATATTTTGAGTAAAAAAATAAATTTTTCACTCTAAATTTTTTCGTTGAATAAAATTTTTTATTTAAAATATATGAGTTTTCATTTAAGTTTACACCACTATTTATATATATAATGGCTGACTCATATTATAGGGGAGCCTGGCCTTCTAATTTTTTGTTGTCATGTACAAGAAATATATATTATTAACTGCAATTAATAAATATTAAAATTATTTAATTATCCAAATGAATAAATAATTTTCAGGTCTTAACTTTATTTTTATATATTTTAATCTCTTAATTTTTAATAATTTATTTTTATATGTTTTAATTTCTAATTTTTTATTTTAGATCCGTCTCTTATATATATAATTTTGGTTGGATCCGTCCCTTATATATATAATTTTGGAATTTTGTGAGAGAAAATGATTCTTTTATTTTTTTTTCTATCACAAGTGCTGACGAGTCCGAAGTAAAAAGGCTATTTTGATTGCCAATGAGTTAGACGTGATAGAACGTTTTAGGAAAAAAATGGAAAAAATTAACACTTTAATTTTGAAATTAAATTAGGAAAATAATAATAAATATAATAAAAAAAGATCAAATTGGATCATTTAAAAATTATATTTTCATTAAATTACAATATTTTTTGTGTTGGGAATTTTTTTTCGAATTATAATTACGATTCTTTTTCCCAATTTTCATCATAAGTTTTAAAATTTTATATTAATTAGTTTGCGAATGACTATGAAAAAAACGAAAAACTCAAATTCTAAATTTTGCAAAATCCAAGGAATCATACGTGATTGGGCACAGGCGACATACGTACATGGTTCACCAACCTGGAAAGTCGTCGCATGGATCATCGAACAGAGAGAGATGGAGTACGGCCCTATTTAAATTGGAAATAGAAAAAATAGACTTAAAATATATTCATAAATAACATTATTTAAATTATAAGTGAATATATTTCAATTATAATTATATTTATAAATTTCTTATAAATAATTTAATTTAATATTTTGGAATATATATAGTTTTATAGATTTTGAGATAATTTTAAAAAGTCAAAATATTAATTAAGTTAGTCATATTTTATAATAAAATTTTAGAAATAATTGAATATTACTTTCTTTTATTCTTCATCTAAATAATCCCTACATGTTGGTCCCACTTTGGGCACGCACCCGTCCGCAGTTACAACTTTGTCCTGAATGCATCATAATATATTTTTGGTGATGGCACTTGCATGAGCACAAGTGTTTTCCTTTTTTCTTAAGGAGAAATCTACATCCACTTTAAATTTATATCTAGTAATCTTTCTAATAATCAAATTATCTTAAAAAGTTGATCAAATTATAAGCATACTCATTGTAAGTGTTACGAGATTTTGTATGAAGATTCTTAAGAGGTTATAACATCATTCTTTTCTTAATTCAGATATTCATACAGCAAATGCAGAAAAAAAACATTATCATCGATAATTTGCTTCAGAATTGTAGCTATGACCAATGAAGTTTGTACACAAAATCTTGATTAAATGATAATAAATTACTTATCATCTAATTAGCTCTGTGAGTATATCATCAACACTTTAAGCAAGGAAATGCCTAATTATATTTAAGGACAAAATTCGAGAATAATTCTTCGTTTTTGAATTATCCTTCAACTTTTTTATTACTTTTATTTTACTTTCTTAAATTAAACACTTGGTTTTATTTCACCCAATTAATTTCAACATTAGCAAGTTACCTCCCCTACATTTTATAAGTACCTTTACTTAATCTAAAAATTTTTACACATATTTTCACTACGCTCCTAAATTTTTAATATTAGCAACTTACGCTCCCTAAAATTTTTAAACACTTCCACTAATCTCAAATGCATACAATTTATTTTTTTATTTTTCTATTATCTTCTTACTATACAATTAAAAATAGATGATGTGTTATTTTTCTTATTATTTTGTACGATGTCGGAGAGAGAAAGCACATTGAATCAAGGAAAAAAATGAGAGTACCCAATTATAAAAGTATAAAAAGAATCAAGGAGACATTTTTAGAAACAATAATTTCATTTTCTCTTTTAAACTATAACTTATTTCGGCCTCATCCCTAAACATTAATATTATCATTTACCTCTTTTAAAGTTTTTAAACACGTTCACTTAACTTCATATACTTCACATTTATCTTTTTTACTAACTATTTAATTTTAAAATTATTTTCGCTAACACCCCTTGTATTATAATTTTTTTTAACTAATAACTTCAAACTATCCAAATTTAATTTCTGAACTAACTTCGTTTTGACATTTTAGTCCTAACGTCTAATTTTATTATTTTTTATTAAAATTAAATTTCTATATTTGTTAAATGACATTTGTACTCTTGTGTAAAAGTTAAAATATCTTTTATTTTTTATTACTTATTTTATTAATCTAATAAAGGATTATCAAAAGGATATGTGTTTTAAATTAATAAATAATAAAAGATAAAAAATATTTCACTTTTAAGCAAGGCTACATGTGTCATTTAACATATTTGAAAATTAACTTTGATAAAAAATTTGACAGAGGATTAAAATATCAAAGTGGAAATAATTTAGGGACTAAAATCGATAAAATTATAGCTTTGGATTATTCGTGAAAAAAATTATAGTACTTAAAGAAAATAACTCTTAATTTTAAATAAAATTTTAAAAAAATGAATCCAGTTCTCATCTCGAAGTTCTATATTGATTTATAGAGTGGCTAAAATGCTCCACATACCTCAATCCTCATGCTTTTATGCTTTTATGTTTTTTATTGACAAAACTGATTTTTCCCGTAAAAGATAGATATTTAACCGACTAAGAGAGGAATAATTTTCCATGCATAAATTGCCAAAAATGATTTTTCGGTATTAATACATATATAAAGAAGAAAGACAATAAATTAATTACAATATTATCAATTTTGCATGTTGTACGTATATCCTATCCCTAACATGTACGACATACAATTAGGTAAGTGAAGCTAAAATCTATTATTACGTCCTGATGATTATTATTAATAAATATTTTAAGTGTTAAATTTTATTTTAAAATATAAATAGTTAGATATTTAAATAAAAGTGTTGATAATTTTAACAAATAAGTGCGATATTTGTTAAAATAAATATTGCCTCATGTACCTTTGACGTTAATTTAGTTTAATTATATTAAATAATTTAAATAAAATAATCTTAATATTTTAATTTAATATTTTATTTATAATTTTAAACTTATTAAAAACTTTTTATTTTAAAATTGACATTTGTTTATATTTTATAAAAATAAAAAAAGCTAAGATAAGTAGAAAAAAATGAAAGAAAAAATGTTATATAATAATAATAATATTTAAAAGAATATAAATAAAAGAGTTATATAGTAGGTTAAAAAATAAGTCTAACAATTTTAGAAATAAGCAGAAAAATCATATTTATTTTTTTAACTTATTATCTTAACAATTTATAAGTACAATTTTTTGTTTATCAAATATATATTTTTTAAAATCAACAGATTTACTTATAAGATATGTCAAATGGACTCTTAGAGATCCCATTTTTTAAGTATTGTGCATATTAAATTTTTGATAGGTAGTTTACCTCTATTCATATTTGAAAAAAATTTGTTGGCACGGTACTGTCTTTTTTATTTATTTTTATTAGACTTTCCCATGTGCCTGAGAAAATATCGTCCTTCATTCTAATGCTTTTGACTCCATGAAGACAAATTTATACGTGTTTTGGTGGCTAGCACTGTTCATATCCTCCAAGTAAGGCCAGAAAAAAATGGTCCGACAACACTACTATTTTTTTTCCCAAGGACGTGTCATGTGTCCAAATAAACTATTAATATCGAAAAAAATAACTATTCATATTATCATTAACTAATTAGATTTCCTCATGAAAAAAAAAAATAATACCTACGTGTTAACGATGACATGTACCAAAAGTTTGAGATAACATTTTTAAGAAATTTCGACAAAAATTATACATTCGCGAATCAGTCATTCAAATGTATTTTTATTCTACATTAAGATACAAGTCCGAAAAAAAAATATACTTGATATCGCTCGAAGTACTATTTGTTCAAAATTACAATCAAGTAGGTAAAATAAGCCGCCATTTTAGGAAAATGAAAAGATTATTCAATTTTTATCCGGACAAAAATAAGGAACTTGGGAAAAAAATATTAAGAAAAAATAATGGAAAAAAATAATTTATCAGGAAAAAAACATGAGAAGAAGGAAGACTTTATGGTAGTGACAACATAATTTTTTATATTTCTGTTTTTAGTAGTTACAATGAAAAAGAATAGATTTGTATCATATTTTTAGGATTTAAAAAATGCTACCTACTTAATATTAGCATGACATGAGACATACATTGGTTATCGTTGAATAAAGAAAACCAATGTTATTATTATTAAAACTTTTGGAATCTTAATCGTTGATTTTGGTTCAATGATAATTAAGACAAATCAAGATGCTAACTTTTTTAGCGAGTGTTAAAAATTATATTACAACATCTTTTGCTCGGAGTAAATAAATTTAATGTAATTAAACCTTTTACTTAAAATATGATTATTTTTTTTGTGTCATAATTTAATAACTAATATAAGATTACGTCAAACAAGAAATTACTTGAAAAAATTCTAATTTTTTTTTCCATTTTTCTGAAATATATGTTTCCAACAACAAGGCTTAATTTGTATAACGCGCTAAGTAGATTGTTACATACTCCTCAATTCATGATTAGAACGTAACGGCTGCCTTCACGCGACGGCGACGTCTCGGTTTAAAGAGGTCCCCGTTATTTATGCCAACAAAAGGACAAGCTTTTAACCAACGGGGGTTGGGGTGGAGTGGTAAGCGGCTCCTCCCCGCTTAAGCGGGTCTCGAGTTCGAGTCCCTGTGAACCCAGAATATCTCCGCTGAGAGCTTCACCTGCCATAGCCAGGTACGCGATACGGGACAACACCAGATTAATCGGGGCTATAGTGGGTCTGACCCAATCCTATGAACAGTGTGCTCTTTAACGTCGTGCGGGTTAGTTGATGGCACCGCTTTTCGAAAATTGGAGTGGCAACCGAATAAAAAAAGGACAAGCTTTTAAATATGAATGGCGCATAATGCAATTAACTCTCTACATTTGGTGGCGAGCTCGCAGCCAAAAGAACGCTTACCATATAAAATTCCTCTCTCTTTTCAGTGAGGCTTCTACTGGCGCTTTCTTTCTCCTCTGCGCTTGAGACTCGATTCGCTTGCGCTCAGGGTTTTCCTGATCGGATCTGGTAATTCCAACCCCACACAGCTCTCGAGTTCGTCGATCTATTCCATTGGCTCTTTTTTTCTGATGTCATTGCTCATGGAATTTGTTGCCTTGCGGTCGGTGGACCGCAGTCTGTTCATTTTTTCCAGCTAAAAGAATGGACTTTGGTTCGTCTACGTGGGGGGACAAGCATTTGGCAGGTGTTCTGGGAGGAACGACTTGTGGGAACACAGCGAGCTTCGCTTCAGTTGGTTTTAAGTTAAAAGATGGAATCTTTCTTCTATCATGGAGTTTCTTCTTCTGATTTAGGTGTTACTTGACTAAGCGTATTAAAGATAAGATGATCTTTATGACTTGAGAGATGCACTGTTTTCTTTTGCTATAAATGAGGATAAAAAGAGCACAAAATAGAAGTTTGACATATCTGTGAATAACTGCTTTAACCGTGGCTCGGGCATTTGGTTTTTTTCAATTGACAAAATAAGGAATTAACTATAAGGGACTTATCTGTAGTTCTGAAAGACCCACCAATCCTTCTTAGTGAAACATAGGGACTAGGGAGGTGATTATTTTCATGTTTATCAATTTCAGAATCTTCTATGTGATGATAAGTTCTGTTGCAGGTGTAAGGAATCATTTTACAGTATTTTATTCCCCTGAATCCCTATTGCAGATATCATACTACAGAATCTCACAAGGTTTAACCGGGTTCTCAGTTGTAGTCATACTTTTTTATAAGAGGTAATCCAAACATTTGTTCTTCGAGTTACACTAAAGGATGGGAAGGGAAATAGAAGAGGATTCAGTACTTGACTATGCTATCTTTGAGGTTTCATCATCTGAAAATAGGTAAGACATTAACGTTACCTTCTGAAACCTAGTTTCAAAAAATGTGTTTGAATCTAATGAAAGAGTGATGAATAAGTCTATGGCATTGCTTGACAAATGTTTATTATCTCTTCTTCATTTGTTCTGCAGTTATAAGGCTCTTGCTTTCAGCAATGGAGTAACTGAAACACTAGCTTTTGGTCATTTGGATGTTTTAGCAGCATATTTACCACATGCAAATGAATATCTTTCAAATGAAAACTCATTTAAGTTGCAACCAAGTGAAAGTATCAAGGAATTATCATGGTTCACAAAATCAACTTTAGCCAGGTATCTTTATTAGGATGAAGTATGTATGTATGATTTTTCACTTGAGAAACCAGAGTGAACAAATGCATCTTTTCTTTCAGTTTTTTGCACCTAATAAATATGCCGGGGGTTTTAAAATCTGCTAATGCAATTGGAAGAGAAATGTCTCAGTTGGAGGACACCAGAAGATTTCATCTTACCCTCTATTCTAAGGTAGAATGTTCTGAATCCAGCAATTTCTTTGTGAACATCATTTGTTGACTAGATGTGCCCCATGATTAGAACATATTTTCATTTGTCAGGATCATCAAAACCTTTCTACTGTAACATCAGGTATGTTCTCTAAGGATTTCATTCAGATGCCCTGAATAGGTGTAATTTGTATGACACTAGTCTCTTCCATTTTAGCTTCTGGGTTCATCTTTATAGGCTTTTCATTCCGTTTAAGTGGTTCCTTGACCATGTAATTTTGTTTTTTGAAGGTAAGTTTAATTGTTATGTAACGGTAAACCTCCCCTTCTGACTTTTCCAGAAAATAATTCAATGTTTTAACCCTCTCTTTCCAAAAAAAGTTCAACTTTTAAGGTATACTGTCTGAAACAATATGTAACTTAAGCAACAACTTTCTCAAAAAACTTAGATGCCCTAACTACTTGGAAATTTACACAAAGAAAGTAGTGTGGGGAAAGACTTACTGAAGCCCGTGAGCTTGCAGTATGCATTGGTGATGAAATTAGTTCATTCAACATATTTTCATCTGTTGATTCACTGGGAATTCTCGTGCTGATTATTTTCCATGACTTTTTTTAATTTTAGGACTTTAATTCGATAAACTAAACTGCCTTGTTCATGGGTCTGAAGCAACACTTTTGCATCCTATACTTTATTACATTTGTTCAGAAGTTACCTTTCATCTATTTCTGACAGGTGGCTCCTTAAATAATTCTAGTTCCACACAAAAGGTACTTTTGTTTGAAATATTATGTTTGCTGTTTCTGTCTATTTTTGGTCTTCCTTCAGGGAACTCCAAATTGAATGTAGTAATTAATTGTATAGTATATTACAGGTAAAACATGAGAATGTTCCATCAGATGCCACAAAGTAAGTGTCTTCTTCTGGATCATTATGTGTTCTCTTGGAGTTTTGTTTTGCCTAATCTTTAGTGTTGTAGGAATGAATTACTGAGAGCAATGGACTTGAGACTTATGACCTTAAAAGAAGAACTAGCGGCTGTATTCAACAGATCTACAGGTTTCACTTTATCGGTCAAATTGCTGTCTGATTTAGCTACATTTGCGGAGCATTTTGGTGCTAGAGCATTGAGGTACTTTGTTCAATTTTTCGTGCCCTACTCTCGTATTTTTGGCATAAACATATGCAAAGTTTTCTCAAAAAAAAAATGCAATACATCCATGCTGTTTATGCTGCTTTTAAATTGGACTTTGCTATAAGATGACTTCTGCTTATTGTGTTCCTTTTTCTGTAGTGATTCCACTGTTTGATTCTATCGATGTAGAAGATGCTATGGATTTCAGTTTGTGCCTAATGTGAAATTGCTTGAAACCTGTGGTTTATCTGAAAATTGTGTTTTTGGTCTTGTAGGTTTAGTGTGCTTTTTCTTTAGTCGTACATTATCGTTTCTAATGAGAACGAGAAAGCCTCACTGCACCTCCATATTTCTTCTTACAAAAAGAGTAAGAAAATTGGAGAAGACAGAGTTCCAAAATAAAGCAATCTCATTATTAAGTCAGTTAGAAAATCTAACAATGTTGTTTCCACATTTGATATATTTTCTTCCCCAAAAGAATTCTTAGGCTGTTAATGGTCTCTTGATGCCCTAGTCTCTTGCTGGGATTTGAACAATTTTTCTGTTCTCCTATCATAGTTTTCTTTTTGCTTTACATGGCTGTTTATCACCTCCAAAGGACTGCAATTCTCTTTCTGGAGCATGAGATTGAACTATTTATCTGTTCTTTTATCATAGTTTTCTATATGGTCTTCATGACTGTTTTTCACCTCCAAAGGGCCACAATTATGTAAATAGAATATAATACTTCAGCCATCCTTTAAATGACATCTGGAATCTACATTTTTTTCATTCTGTCGTTAGTTTCATCTTCGCATTTTGAAACTATTATTTGGGTTTACTAAGTCAATTCTATGTGTTTGTTGAACTTAGGGACACGCTAATGAAATGCTTATCATTAATGCCCAAAGACCAACAAGTGGAAAATCCAGTGGAAAAACTGAACTCAAATGTTATTGTCATGAAATCTGACAATATTACAGAAGAGATATGCAAGCCAGATTCAGTGTTTTATAAAGAGATGCCTGTTAGCAGTGGTATCTCTCCAGCCAAAATCGCAGAAGCCGAGCGTCATAGCTCAACGGAAAGTGAGTCCTTGGAATCAAGTGATGAAGATCAGACAGTTGCTGAAAGAAGCCGTCCTGCTATAAGATCTGCATCACCTAGAAGGTCTGCTTCACCAATGCGCCGAATTCAAATAGGTAGATCTGGATCTCGCAGATCCACTGCACTTACCATCAAAAGCCTCAATCACTTTCCTGCCAGAGAAAAAATTGTATCCTCAAGAGATGCTGGTGAAAATGACAATGATGGTGAAGAATATGAACAGCCATCTAAGAAACCAGAGAATACTGTCAGAAGAATGAGTGTCCAAGATGCAATCAATCTCTTTGAGAATAAGCAAAAAGATCAGACTTCAGATATTCAGAAAAAGAAAGCTTCAGTAGAGGCCTCTTTCAATTTTAACAAATCTGTCTTAAGAAGATGGAGTTCTGGTATGGGTGATTCCATTGTTCGTTCTCAGGAAAATGTTTCAGATGCCATGCCACAGAACACTTCGCTCAATGTAGAAACCGGGGTAGAAGAGCATAAGTTGTCTAGAGTGAAAGCTGAGTCTGATAGCTTGTCTAATGACTTAGATAAGGTTGTGGATGCTGAGATTCATGAATTCTCAGGAGCTGATAATACATCAACCCTTCTAAAGGATACTCCCGAGTTGATAGCATGTCAAAATGAGAAAAATAATGAGAGAGCAACTGCCTCAGCTGAATGGACTAGGCAGAAGGAAACTGAGCTTAATCAAATGATAATGAGGATGATCGAGAGCAAACCCAGAAAATACAAAAGTTTCAATGCTCGTTATGATAGAACTGTCGCAATTCCCACTGAACAGACGGGTGGACTTTATACTCAGTATAAGGAAAAACGAGATGAGAAACTTCGAAGTGAAAATGCTGGAAAGCATTCTGTGATGGAAGAACAGTTTAAGGTGTTGCAGGAAACCTTGGAGCAGACTAAAGCAATAGTGTCCTCGAAATCTGGAAAAATTACGAAAAAGATAGATTCATCCACATTGCCTCAGAAGCCTCGAAGAAATTCAGCCCCACCAGTGTTACCAAAGAAAGAAGTGTCAAAAGCAGCCGTATCTCGGAAACCTTTATCAAAGCAGTCAACTCCACCAGCTACCCGTGCTTCATGGTCCTCAGGACAATTACCGAAAGCAAATGAAACACAACTGACTAAATCCTCTCCCAGAGTTGCTTCACATAATAGCACACCAAACCGCCAAAAGACCCAACTTACACCAACAGGATCCAAACCTGAAAGACCATTGCGTCAACCAAAAGGTAATCAGGCAGAAAAAACTAATATTAAGCCTACTACCAAAGATCAGGAAGAAAAGAAGCAGAAAACAACAGCAACAACAACAACAACAAAAAGCAACAAAAGTATGAAGGTCCAGTCTGCCGCAAAAGAGGACTCTGCTCCGGTTACAACAAAACCAAATCTCTACAACAAGGCAACAAAGAAAAGTAGCGTAGTTCCAGTTGAAGCCAAACCCTTCTTGAAAAAAGGTTCTGGAATTGGGCCTGGATTTGTGTCTGTGTTAAACAAAACTAAAGTATCTAAACCTGAAGACCTCTCCAAAAACAATGAAAATCTCGTTCAAGCTGAAGATGTGAATCTTCCCTCTGAAATAGTCGAGTCAACCACCAAGGTACTAGAGGCTGACCCTTTACAACAAACAAATGATGTTGATGCAAGTTTAGAAATTTCACAAGATAATGATTTGAATCTTGAAAAAACAGAGAATTTGGACCAAAGTTTAGCTGCTGTAGATAATAGCTTCAAGAACACCGAAGAACTCGTTGCTGTCCAACCTGATGAGTATGTAGGAATCTCTTCCGATGCATGGGTAGATGTCGAACATCAGGAAGTTTCTGCGGCATGCGACACTGGCCCATCTGAAGACACAGTTAGTCATGCTCCCTCACAACCAGAGCCAGTAAGCCCCCGCGTCCGCCATTCACTATCTCAAATGCTGCAAGCTGATAACAATGAACCAGAAATAATAGAATGGGGAAATGCTGAGAACCCTCCTTCACTTGTTTATCAAAAGGATGCCCCGAAAGGGTTGAAGAGGCTCTTGAAGTTTGCTCGGAAGAACAAGCCTGAAGCCAATGTAACTGGATGTGCAAGTCCATCTGTCTTCTCGGAAGGCGAGGATGATACAGAGGATTTCAAAGCTACCCATAAGAACATGGAAATATCCAGAAAGACTATCTTTCAAACCAAGGGCTTTGGACAACAGAAGAACATATTAAATAAAAGTTTGGATGATGGAAATTCAAGCAAGCGGACAATAGATTACCAGGGAGTTCCCAATGTTTTGTCTGGTATGTACAACATGAGACTTTTAAATTGTCATTTATCCTAGTTCATTTGTTGGCACTGGAGCTCCCTGTAGGTGCTTTGAGTCAGCATGATTAGTACCTCAGTGTTGTTTTAGCACAATGCACAACAAAATTATTAACCATTCTTAATGATGCAAATAATTGAACATGTATCATGGCATAAAGTTTATATGATTCATTCGAAATTTAATCTTGATGAATGAATATGAAATTTCACTCATTGAAGAGTTTAATTTAACATTGATTGTGTTTGGTATTTATGCTTGTCATTGATACTTGTGTTTATGCCTGTGTAGCTACACTGAACATTAGCAATCCCACTTGTACAGGTTCTGATAAGTTGTTTGAAGGTCATACTTCCTCAACAGCTACCTCAACTAAAAGTGAGTATTGTCCAACAAATCTTCAACCTTATCCATTTTACATGACTTTCTTATGCTCTTCTGTTGTATAATTTTTCAATATTTGTGCCTATCTTTACTTCCAGCTACTAGGTCATTCTTCTCTCTGTCAACCTTTAGGAGCAGCAAATCTAGTGAGGCGAAGCTTCGATAATTCACAGCATTTCAGGTCTTGGTGGCAATAGATTTTATCTACGTGCCTGTCTTCTCTCTGCTAAATTAATGAGGTCGGAGATTGTTATGTGAATATGTTGTACGTCCAGATCCTCTTCCGATATGAAACTCTTTAAGGTTCGGCTATGAGTACCATTTACACCATATATTTCTGTAAACGGAACCTCATAGTTGTACCAGATTATTAGCGTGGCTGTAAATTCATGCACGTAAACAATTAATGCCTAGGATGTAGTTACACTACAAATTAATAGATTTGGTTTTCTGATCTTGTATTTTTTTTCTGGAAATATATCTTTTTGTAGTGTGACAATTAATTCATTATATTTAATAGGAAAGAAATGGTTCATGCTCAGTATAGTGTCCCATGGCTTTGCCTCATTGAAGGGCAATATGGTATAAAAAATTAAGTTTACTTTTACATTCCCACTATGATAAAAATGAAGTTTACTTTTACATATTCACTGTGACAATATGATAAAAAAGAATTTTACTTTTACATTCTCACTATGATGTAGCTTACCAATTCTTGAGCAGCAAACAATGAAAATGGAAAAAAGACCGGAGAAACAAGGAAGAAAGAAAGAGAAGAAAGAAGGTAAATCAAGTGAATGTTGGTTCACTATTTTGCTCAAGATTTTGAGAGTTTATAGCAGTTAGATCCATCCTCGCTGAGCATATTTGAAGAATTTTCTACTAGAAGCTGTCACAAGAGACAATAAGAGTCATGTGCTTTGGTGTCATTTCTTCAGGCTCTTCTTTTTTACATGTTGATTATAATGATAAACATAGAATGCCTCTAAAAAGTCTTGGAATTGTTTAAACATAATACATATTTGAATTTATGAGAAGACTGTTCTTCCCTTTGTTTCAAAAGAATTTTCACATAAAAAGTTTGTTTTCTTGTGGTGAAGCTAGTTTGTGTCTTAACTCGGCTAGAAAGTTTCTACTTGTGACATTAAAGTTTGTGGTTTCTAGGTGTTAATTAAGAAAACTTGGTATAGAGAAATTGTTATTCTCGTATACAAGGCGTTTATTGACATATTTAGCTTGATTGATATGATTAGATTCCTTACCTTATTAGGTTCTCCTTAATTTTGTTTAACTTATTTAACTTCCTGCCTTATTATGTATTAAACCTTAGGAGTCATCTTCTCCATATAAAGGAGACTCCAGGGGATTGAGGAAAACTGAATATATATAAGAAATTCTTCCTGTTTTTCACATGGTATCAGAGCGACGATCCTAGATTGGAGTTCGATATCCCACCAAAGTTTTTCCAAAGCCTCTCCACTCTCAAGCCTTAGCAGATGATGTCATCCTAGCTCTTCCTCAGTTCAGCCCAGCAGATGCGACAAGGTTCCCACCAGCGGCTCTATTTATGATTTTTTTTATGCTCCTCGTGGTTTTATGGCTCCTTGTGGCTTTATGATATGGTTTTCTTTATAGCTCCTCGTGGCTGCAAATGTAGAACTCCTCGTGGCTGCAAATGTAGAACTCCTCGTGGTTCATATTTAGAACTTCTCATGGTTCTATTTGGATACTTGTGATTACTTTATGGACCTTGCAGTGGCTTTGTGATCACAAGGTGATATTTCAGACCCTTCCACGTCTTTGTTATATATATATTTGCCCGAGTTCCATGGAAAACAAATTATCCGGTCGGTCTCTTACTACCGGGTACATCTATTAAATTAAAAGGGGCTGAAAACTATGTTCTCTGGTCTCAGGCATTCAAGGTATTTGTTGGTGGTCAAAAGAAACTTTATATCCTTAGTAAGGATCCTTTCAAGGAGACCGACAATGATTTCTATATATAGGAATAAGACAACTACCAAGTAATGAACTGACTCACCAATAGTGTTGAGCAGTATATTGCTTCTACTCTTCTTTATAAGGAGACTGTTAGAGATATGTTGTCCTACTTGGCTCAAACATATTCGCAAAGCAGCACTAAGGCAAGATTAGCAGATATTTATAGTCGTATTTGGTCATCTCAGCAGGGTGATCTGTCCCTTGCACAATACTACACTCAGTTGACTGGTCTTTTTGAGGAGCTTGCTGTTTTTCAACCAATTTGTTGTCCTAAATAGAGTGAAGAACGAGCAGAGTGGCATACTTACAAGTTTCTTGCAGGTCTCGGTCCACGTTATCACACAGCAATGGATCAATTTCTCTCAGCCAATTCTATTCCATCAATGCAAATTGTCTTTTCTAGGCTACAACAATTGGATGCTTCTTTTACTTCAGATGGTGTGTTGATAGAGAGCTCTACGTTGATTGCTTCTACTGGTCGTGGAGGACGAGGAGGTGATCGTGGTCGTGGTAACTGTCGTGGTCGTGGTCGTGATACTAGAGGGGGAGATCGGGGCCCCTGCATCCATTGCCACAGAACTAATCATATTTCTGAGAAATGTTGGGCGAAGTTTGGACGACCCTCCATAGCCAATCAAGCTTCTAATTCATCTGAATCTGCCATATCCCAACAAACCATACCCATTGCTGATTTGTCTACTCAGGCCACACAGTACACTGTTCAATTATCTTCTGTGGACTACACTCGACTTATGCAGCTCTTACATGGTGCCTCTTCTTCAACTTCTCCAGACAATTCTGATAACTCTACTGTTGTTGGTTTTGCTAGCTCCATAGGTACTGCTGCCAACATGGCCTCCACCTCTAGCTCACAATGGAACATTGACTCAGGTGCCTCAAACCATTTGACTGGTAAAGGTAGTCATCTGTCCTCCATTCAGCCATCTACGAATGTTACCTTAGTTAGATTAGCAAATGATGCCTACTCTCCTATCACCACAGTCGGAAGCATTAACTTATCATCTCAACTCC
>LTAE01004531.1:18855-31963 GCA_001647135.1 Pontederia paniculata | reverse complement strand
CTCCACCCTGAGCCCTTTGGACGTCCACTCTCAGCCTTGGCAATCTACTGATCGTCCACTGTCTCCACCCTGAGCCCTTTGGACGTCCATTGCCTTCATCCTCAGATCTTCGGTCGCTCGAGGTTGAACATTGTCTTCATCCTCAGATCTTCGGTCGTCCGCTCTTCAACCTCGGGCGACCTCTTCTCCGCTTAGCCAAGACTCCTTCTTCGGCTAAGTCTTCTCTGGGCGTCCACTTCTCCTTGGACCACCCGTTCTCCATCTTTGGTTGTAGAGGTGTTGCCTTCAATCGCTCATTTCTCATCATCGGACGACCTCTCCCGTTAAGCCCTTTACTTCGGTCGTCCTTTCTTTATCTTTGGTCGATCGGTCAACCTTTGATCCCTCTTCTCATGCATTCTTCTTCAAATTGGTCGATCATTCAATATTCTGAACTTGAATCAACCTGTTGCAGAATTCAACTCAACAAGTTCATTAGTATAGACTAAGTTCTCTTACAAATTTGTGATCATCAAAACACTCTCGGGATCCTAGATTCAACAAGAAACATTAGTATATGTATAACCATAATTAGACTTTCAAATTGACAATCATTGATATGTGATTGTAATTGGCATATTGAAAATTGGTATCTCGATGGATTGTATTATTCTCAAATCATTGATCTATGACCCACACGTTGGGTATTGTGGGTGTACTATGTGTTATCCGAGCTTGACCAACCTTATTGACATCAAGATGATCAATATCTTCAATATATTGATAAATGAATATACATTGATTGATTGATAAAATTATCGAACACTGATAAATATCATATGACATATCGATATGACTTATTGGGGAGGGTTATATGAGGACGACTTTGAAAAGTCATAAGAGAGATTTTCAAAATGTCATATGATATATTATAAGAAAATAAAGTAAAAGATCAATTTCATTTATTGTTGATTGATTATGAGTCATTGGTCATTGATATTGACATATTATGCACCTACGAGTACTTATTAATGCTCATAACATTATTGATAATTATAAAGATCGAACATTGATCATTGAACACTGATTATTTAATTATAAGATTGAATATAAATAATAATGACCATCATAAGTATTAATAAGAGTTAGTTCTCATATATGACATTGATTATGCTAGAGTAGAAGACTCATATAGCATATTATTGATTATTGACATTGATTCATATCGATGGAACATAAAATTGGATCATACTAGAGTAATGAACTCATTAACATATCATTATTATTAAATGATAACTTTCATATAAGTGTTAAGTAAAAGTACATTGGAAACTATTGATTATACTATGATAGTTTATATGCCTAGTATAGTATTGATTATTGAGATCTATATTTGTTGGTATAATCTTTTGATACTAATATTATGTTTCTGAAATAAATATAATTATTACATACAACTAATTGAGATGAATTTTCATGCATTTGAATCCGTGCAAGTAATCAAGAATAAATGATCGCGATGTTGTTACTCTCGACGTAAATATTGTTCATAGTATATGTATAAAAAAATTAACATTTTGAGTCTTATAGTAATTATATTTTATTATTAACAAAGTTTTTTTTCATTTTTTTTAGTTTTATATCGTATGTTGTTCATTGTCATAATATTTTTGAGTCCACTTGATCGTGTGTCGAATATCGATTCGGTCACATGTTTAAGCTAAATTTCGGAGCGTTACACTTGTATACACTATTTAATAATTAAATGTGCAGCATGTTCTATGACAGGTCAATAAGTAACATGAGTTAAAGAATTTTGTGAAACATTTTTTGCTGCATATATATGAAGCATTATAAATTTTAATACGATTAAATGTAGTCCAACTTTTAAATTAAGATATGATATATTGTTTTTGTGTCACTATATGTCATTATAGTAATCAATATGCAAAATGTAATTATTCCATTTAGTGAAGGAGCTAAATTTTTTATCGAAATTGGAATGTGGAATTAATAACTTTGTGATTTTATATTCAAATCCTCAAACTATATGAGTCAATCATTGTTGGTCAATTAATAACGTAACTTGTAATCTTTCAAGTAATTAATTTACTATCATATAGTTAATAATTTTTGTGTTAAAATCTCTAAATTTATATAAAAATCCTTAACTGCTCAAGTTCACCATAATTAATCTTTTCTTTAATATACTTTCCCTAATTAAACACCTACGATCACGTGGCACGTGCCATCATCACCATCATTTCCGCCACCTTTTTCCATCCCGTCCCGCGTCCCGTCCTAACGGTCGAGCCTTTGCAGCAGACGACGCCGTGGGGCTCCGTTAACTTACGGCCACCGACGCGCTCCGCTTTTATATCGGGAAAGAACATCCAAGTAAGTGAGTAACCATCGAAGTGGCGGGAGACCGTGCCGTTTTCACGTCCGTTACTACATCTCTTTTCTTTTCTTTTTTTTTTATATCTTTGTAACGGTGCTCTGCCTTTTCTCTTGCTTTTTCTTTCTGTTCTCACTTGCGCACTCTGTTCACACTCTTCCGAAGCGCCCTTGGAATATTACTATTTACATATTCGTCCCTGACCTCCGACGTTGTAGACACCGGCGGCGCCTCGTCGGAAGAACATTTTGCACATAGGTCCTTGTCCGGTGTCCCTTTCTCTCTACGAGGGTTTCTTCTCTTCTTTCTTTCTTTCGTACGAGGAGAGAGGGGGAACGAGAGATGGAGAAAAAGCAAGGGTTCTTCGCGTCTCTGAAGGAAGATGTGGTGAGGGGGCTGTCGCCAGCTAAGCCGAGGCCTAGGTCGAGGTCGGAGAGCCCGAGGCGGAGTCCAGTAGCGTCGCCGACTGCGGAGCCTCTTTTGCTGCCGCGGCGGAGGTGGCGGTGGCGGCGGCAGTTTGTGCCGGTGGAGGTGCCGAGATCCGGGAGCCTGGCGCCGTTGATGGAGGGGCCAGAGCCGGGGGAAGGCAGCGGCGGGGATTCGAGGAGGGATGGTTGGGGGCAATGGGTTAAGGGCCAGCTCTCGCGGACGCCATCGATGTCCATGGTCGGCGCTGCTGGTCCCTGCCGCCGATCAGACCTCCGCTTGCTCCTTGGCGTCATGGGTGCGCCGCTGGCGCCCGTTCATGTGTGCGTCACTGACCCGTTGCCCCATCTCAGCATCAAGGATACATCCATCGTGAGCACTGCCCCTTCTCCTATTTCCCTATAACATTTTTTCTTCAGTTTTCAGGCGTTTCGTAACTTTTATGGGTGTGTATTATATAATGCAAGTATTATGGAATCCAACATTCTTATGAAAAATGGTAAATTATCAAACATGGTTTTTTATGTCCTTGTTGTCAAACAATTCTCTAGTTATTGTTTCCAATTCGGATGAAGTAGCTCAACTGATTGAGGAAATGCATGTTTTCATGTAATGTTGTTGCAAATGTTACTCCCAATTAAAGAAACTTTAGGATTTGATGTTTTAATACGATATGCTAACTGAGTTTCATTTTTTCCCGTTGAGTTCATACACCTCAGCAAACTATTTTGTAATTTCCATGTTTGTTTTGTAATTGCCATGTGTTTGCATTTGATTGTTGTGTAATATTGAGTATAGCATCCGCATTTCTGATAGGAAACTTCATCGGCTCAGTACATACTTCAGCAATTCATTGCGGCTTCAGGTGGCTTGAAGTTGCTGAGCTCCATCCGAAATGCATATGCCATGGGGAAGTTGAGGATGGTAGCCTCCGAGTTAGAGACTGCTACCAGGATCATCAAGAATCGACATGCATCCAGGGACACAGAGTCTGGTGGCTTTGTCCTCTGGCAAATGGCCCCTGAAATGTGGTACATTGAGCTTGCAGTTGGGGGCAATAGGGTTCATGCCGGTTGTAATGGCAAATTAGTTTGGCGCCACACCCCTTGGCTAGGTGCTCATGCTGAGAAAGGCCCTGTCCGACCTCTTCGCCGTGCTCTCCAGGTATAAAGCCAATGCCAAGAGAGCATATCCTCATTTAATCTTATTGGAATCTCGAGTCTACTTTTCAAGTGAACTTGCTATGTGTTGGATTAGGCTTGATTTTTTTTTTAAATTTCATAGGTTGATTTTTTTTTAAATTCATAGGGTCTTGACCCGTTGACGACGGCAAGCATGTTTGCAAATGCACAGTGCATTGGCGAGAAGATGGTCAATGGAGAGGATTGCTTCATCCTCAAGGTTTGTGCGGACCCGATTACGCTAAAGGCTAGGAGCGAAAGCCCTGCTGAGATAATTAGGCATGTTTTGTTTGGCTACTTTAGCCAAAGAACCGGTCTACTTGTCCAAATAGAGGACTCCCATCTAACCAGGATTCAATCTAGTGTCGGTGGTGATGCTGTGTACTGGGAGTCCAGCATCAACTCCTACATTGGTGACTATAACCCAGTGGAAGGCGTGATGATTGCGCATTCTGGGAGTTCAGTCGTAACCCTCTTCCGTTTTGGTGAGGTGGCTATGAGTCACTCAAAGACTAGGATGGAAGAGGCTTGGACAATAGAGGAGGTGGCTTTCAATATCCCTGGCCTCTCAATGGACTGTTTCATCCCTCCTGCCGATCTAAAATGTGGACCAATTAGTGAAGCCTGTGAGTTGCCCCATGGAGAGAGAGGGAAGAACATGACTGGGAGCTATAGGTCTAAAGTTGCAGCTCTGGAGAAGTCGCACATTAGCGCCGATGCTAATATCATGTGGAGGGTGGAGGTCTAATGCTAATGAGATGAAAAGTTTATACTTGGTTGTGTTTATACTCGGCTATTCTCGTCATCAACTGACTTGCCATGAAGTATAGGTCTGTTACGGACTAATATTAGGGGTTTTGCAGTTTTCTAATTGAATTATTCTCTGTAGATAGGAGCATAATCCTTCATCGGTCTCTTTACTCAAGGCCTTGCTGGATCCTTATACTCCAGCTGCAGAGTTCTTAGTTGGGATGGAAAGGGAGGTCCAGTCTCTTTATTTTCCGTCAGGATGCTGCCCTTCCATGCCCAAAAGGCATCATGGTGGTGCCGTTGCATTTTAGGGTAATTTTTCTCCTGCTGGTGGCGACAAACCAGACTGCCAGCAAAATACTGTTTTCAGATGGTATTGAGATGGGAGTGTTAAATGTGTGGGTGTTTTGCTTGTTGGAAGCTAATACGTATCACCTTTAGATTGGAAGTGAGTGGGAGCTAACTTAGCGCTACCTTACTGCAACCATTTTCAGTTTGCTCTGTACAATAAGTTGGATTTAAACCATACTCTTGTTGATATTGATGCTTGCATGCATTCATGGTTTCACATGTTGTTGTGGTTGAATTTTGTACATGCGGCCTTGCTTTTCATGAATGCATGTACAAACTTACACCCTCCCTGGTTGCATAATTGCACTTCATGATTTGTTGATAGAGTTTGGGTCCAATGCTGGTCTTCATGGAAGGGAATAAATTAGTTTGTGAACATTTTAATCTGCCCTCATTAACTTTGGGGTGGGTTGGGCTATTCTTCACTTCCAGTACTAACATCACTTACATGCCAGAAATTATGCTCTACATGCAGATCAAAATTGTCATTTTGCAATCTATAAATTTATCAATAACCACACACACACATTTTGCAATCTATAAAAAAAGTTTAATTATATGTTTTTAATATTATGCCATGGGAAAATTTCCTTACACATAACAACCAAACATAACAAGTGATCAATTTTCTCTTAGATAAAAAAAAACAAATGAACTCACTTCAAGAAGTGGCTTCCTTTGGAATTGGGAAAACCTTGGAAATTTTCCAATTACTTATGAAATTCTAATCCTTTGATGCTGGAGATATCAGGATTATTGTTCTTGTAACTGCTTAAATCATCATACATTAAATTCTTACCACAAGTTACCGAGTGGTAGGATTTGATGTTTGTACACTTGCTAGAACAATAGATTGTGGTACCACTGGTGTTAAAAGATTTTGATTTTGCATTCTTTAATTATCAATAATATATTAATGGAACTTTGTGTTGATGTATTTTGCAGAAATGATTTCTCGATCATCAATGATGCTTGATACTGTTAAAAAGACATCCAATTAAAATATCTTAAATCTTTTAATTCCATGGGCTGTAAAACCCATGCAATTACTTTTAAAAGATTTTTATAAAATTAAAATTTGAAAACGTGGATTTATTGAAATTGTTTGTTAGATACCAAATGAACAAAAGATGTAACATCGGAGCCGGTGGAGGAAAAAAACAAAGAAAAAAGGGCGAGTGATGAAAATGGATCGTGTCCACTTCAGACACGGCTCATATTTCAAAAACTAGATAATTCTTTAAGTTTATTTTGACTTGGAGACTAAATTTAATTTTGTTTAAAATTTATCTGAAGTCTTAAACTACCTTATATAAATCTCTAGGCATGAAAGAAGACCTTCAAACCCTCATTATTTTTTCTAACCGTCAGATAACCTCTCCTTTCTCTTCTCTCATCTCTCTTATCCCTTCTCCCCTCTTCTTCCCTCGAGGTCATAAGGAGAAACAACAGAGGAGAACAACGCAGAGGAAAAATATGAGGAGGCCTAACGCCACAAGCATCATTAAGAAAAGTATTTAAGGGGACCCTTAGAGTTAGTAGAGACTTTGTGTATATCCTTCTACATATTTTTTAATACTTTATCTATGAGATTAGAATATTGAGTTTTCTCTCGATTTCATGCAAGGTTTATTAATTCTAGAAAGTTGGATAACATAGATTTAATGAGCTAGGATAATCCCCGTGATAGCCCAATTCTTCATATAAGTTTAATCATGTTCAAAGGCAAGCGCCGCACGCCTTTGAACAACATGGAATTGGTCAGCCAAGAGGAACAACGCCGGTTGACACACACCATGTCTTCTAGATGCGGATAGTGTTTGCGCAGGATCACACTGGCGGATCGACACAAACCATGCCACCTTTGGCACAGCCAGGCTGATCAGTCGAGAGGGATCACCTAAAAATGACATAGATCGTGTTTACCAAAATCCTAAAACGAAATAAGATGTTGACCATGTTCCATCGAAATCGGGTCATGTTTAACCTAGGGATTTGTCACCGAACTGAACCGTGTTCAAAAATAGAAAACCCTAACTAGTAAATAAAATGATCCAATTGGGATGTGACCCAGATCGCATCAACCAACTTAAGGAGAGGACTGACACCCACTAAACAAACTGTGCCTGAACCATAAATGGACGATGTTCAACAAGAAGATGATGAACTACGCAGGATGAGAATGGCGCATGCCGCCCCATGACGCGAACCATTTTCCCGAATACGTATGGATGATGGAAACATATCGTCTTTATTCCCGATGCGTGCCATTTTCCAGAAGCATTTTATATGATTTTGTGTATGATGATTGATGCATGGTATGCTCGTTAATGAAGATTTAAAAGAGAACTAAAATCCTAAAAAAAATGAAAAGCTTAAAAAATATACGATAAAATATGAAAGTTGTAGGTCTTCATGTATATTGATTGTCAAAGAGAGAAAATAATAAAAGTTAAAGATAGGAGCAAAGGGTTACAACCGAGGGCAACACAGTGAAATCCCAAAGCTATCAAGGCAAAACACTTAGTCACCATTCCTATGTAAAAGCTTCTCCACCTTGTGCAACGAACTGGTCCACTATATGGCAATGTCCGCCCACCATATAAGGTTGTCGTGGTGATGTACAATCATTAACAAAGATAATGAAAGTGACATGATGTTCCCTTAAGAGATGAAGATATAATATGAAATAAGTTAAATTATAACCTTAAGAATGAAAGAAAGAATGAATTAAAGCAAACATGCAAGGAAGATGAAAGAAAGAATTAATGAAAGCAAGAAATAAAGAAAGATGAAAGCAAAGGAAAAATCATACACAAATATTGTTCTAAGAAAATAAAGATACGAAGTTAAAAGATAAAATGTTGGATGCAAAGAAAATATAATTGAATGTTTGTGCTTTAGCATATTTTTTTAATTTTCAGTTATATGTTTTAATGCAGATATCTCATGAGCACGGTAAAAGTTATTTTCATAACATACTTTGTTTATTTATTTTATTTTACCTCATAAGCCTTACATACTAGGCGTTAGCTAAAAGAAGGTCACCCTCCCCTCCATTTGGGTCCTGCAAGTAAGAAGGACTAAGCAATGATAATGGTAGTGAGGACGTCAATGATGTTAATGATTGCACAAGTGATTGTACATTGTTTGAACAATGTCCAATTAATTAATAGGGATGTAACTAAAAGTATTTGGTTAATATGACATTGGTCCCTATTTATAATTAATCTTCTACAATGTATCTTTTTTTTAATTTACTTGGATTTTCGCACATGTATATATAGACTATAAGTCATGTCAAAGTAAGCAAGGTTAAGCAAGTTTAGCGCCTCCAAGAGCCATTCGAATAAGTATTTGGAGTATAATAGGAGGAAGGCCTTCCATATGTTATAATAAGAAAAGTATTCAATATTGTAGCTTCTACTCGTCTCATAGGAGTGTTATTCAATTACCGCTGAGATGCAAGACTTGCCACCAACGACAACATTTTTGAAGCAAATGTCAAGCTTGCTTGTATATTTCAAAAGAAGATTGATCTTCTCTTTGTGAAACTTAGTAAGTAATATTTTAATTAGAATTTTATTTTTCTAACACTTATCATTTTGCATACAAGGTATCACTCTAATATCAAGCAAAGTGAACAATCAACAAAAATAATATATTGTCTAAGTCGGATGCGACACACCATTGTGGAGGCTTCATTGGGTTCATGAAGCATAAACGAAAACTAATATAATTTTTCAAATTATCATAATTTTGAATATTATCATAAAATAATTTATTCAAGTTGCCTAATATATGATATGTGATTGATGTAGTAGTTATCAAGAGCCAACAAAATTGACTTTCAAAAGGTGCACAAAGAAATTTACACGAACAAGAAGATCAATCAATTAATCTCGGAGCAAACAAAAATCATAGCAATATATTTTTGTAACACCCATTCCAAATATTTGTCCTTAAGTTTTTCTATATTTAATTAATTATTTTTATTGGTAGGAGTCATATGATTTGCTTATGGTGAAGTATAGAGATAATGTTGAGAATACCCCGAAGTCGACGAGTGTGTATGAAAAGAAGTTGCAGGACTTACTAAGGAGGGGAGACTTCGTGGATTAGGTAGATTGACTTCGCAAGCGAGTGTTTCTTCTGTCATTGGTCCTTCGTGCAGTTCAACCGTTGCAGCTACTCCCACGACTATGAATGAGTTGAGGAACCTTGTGGGAGAGGCCGTGGATGATAAGCTTAGGTCACTATTTCTGGAGATTCTAAGTTTGATTCACGACCCATCTACTCATCGCTCTCTTACGTCTGACAGTTAGACTCTTAGTGTTTGACAATTAAACTTTGTGTATTATAACTTCGACATACTTTGAAACATGTATTGTGATATGTTGCGAATGTTAGTACTTTTATTCAACATATTTATTGTGCTATGTATGGATGAGAGTATATATTGAATGTCATGATAACTTGTATTGTATCTAAAGTTTTATTACAAATTAATTAATTTTTTCCCTGATTTATAATTTGCGGCGGACTAGCGACAATTCGATGACATTATTCTTTTAAAAAAATTAAAGTAGTTTGATAGTTTGTGATGATATACCAACGACTTAGTGATGCCGCTAATTAGTGATGAATCCTTGATGAACTACTGATAGTTCAGCAACAAGTTTAACAATGGTGAAATGATGTTTTGCTACCGATTGTGTGATGAAGAATAGAAAATAACGACTAGTCAACGACAAACTTATGTCGTTTGAATGACAACTTAACAACAATTGTAATGATAGTTTCTTACCATCGCTAACAGTTATTAAGATATAACGACATTTTCTTTTTGTCGCTAAGTTGTCACTGGACCATCGTTAAACTTATTAGCGACAACGTAATGACGGTCTAGCAATGTTTTTTTTTCTAGCGTTAAGTTCTACTGTTCTTGTTGTGTGACCACCTAATTTCATAGGGTTGTTATGTATATAAAAACTCTATAGGTGAGGTGAGGGATCTTATAAGAAGTTGAAAATGGACCATGTATTCGAAGA
This sequence comes from Pontederia paniculata, assembly GCA_001647135.1. NCBI lineage: Eukaryota > Viridiplantae > Streptophyta > Magnoliopsida > Commelinales > Pontederiaceae > Pontederia > Pontederia paniculata. Next base: position 21,827 of record LTAE01004531.1, on the reverse strand, counting down.
TAAGTTGATTCAATCAAACTCTACGATCAAAATTATCATGTGACCATATAAGAAATGATCTTGTATTGTCTCTTCGAGGACATCCAATAAAAAATTAATTGGTTGTCCAAAAGAAAAAAATGAGATGATGAAAGGTTTAGTCTTAAAGAATCAAGATTTATTAGAGTTATATATAAGAAATTGATTGAAATTGTTACATTAAATGGAATAACCTGATTCTTAAGAAGATGATTTGAGGATAATGCAAATCAAGAAAAACTTTGAAATGCAAATGACTGATAGACATGATATTTTGTAATAAGTAGATAGAAAAAGATATTGAGGTTACAATTTTGGATCATCAAATTAGGAACGAGAATTAAGATTTTATGATCATAGAAATTTTAAAGGAGTTAGGGGAACATATTCTTTAAGTTATGACCATGATTATGATTAACATATAATAATAAAGATTGAGTTATGATCAAAGAAAGAGGGACGGAGAAAAAAAGAGTTAGACAAAGTATTTGATTATTTGGAGGAATAGTATCAATGATGTTATCATATTATGATATGATCTAATGATGAGCCATATAGGATGAATACTGGAACACAAGTCATATTTTAAAACAGTGATGGCATGATTAAGGAATTATTCAATTATCTTGATATGAGAAATCATATTAGAAGATGGAAGATAGATATGGACTATTTGATAAGTCTCGATGCCATGCCTAAACTCAAGGATGGATTCCAAGTCGATGGAGGAAAAAATAGAAAGAAAAAAAGGGAGATGAAAATGGACCATGTCCACCTCGGACACAACCCATGTTTCATCCAAAAGATGATGCCTAAGTTTATTTTGGTTTGGACTAGGTTTTATTTTGTTTAAAATTTATCTAAAGCCTTACACTATCATATATAAATTTATAGACATGAAAGAAGGTCCCTAAACCCTCATTATTTTCCCTAGCTGTAAGGGAACCCCTCCCTCTCCCTCTCCTCTCTTCTCGCTTCTCTCCTCTTTTTTCCCTCGAGGCCATAAGGAGAAATAACAAAGGAGAACAACATGGAGGAAGAATGTGAGGAGGCCTAACACTACAACGAAGAACGAGAAGAGGATTAAGGGCCATCAAGAAAGGTACGTAAGGGACCTTAGGGTTAGTAAGGGATTTGTATTTATCTTTCTACATGTTTTTAGTATTTTTTCTATGAGATTAGAATATTGAGTTTTCCCTTGGTCTAATGCCAAAGTTTATTAATTCTAGAAGTTAGATACAACATATTTAATGAGCTAGGATCATCCCCATGATAGCCTAATTCTTCATAGAAGTTTAATCATTTTTTAAACCCTAAAAATTGGCATCAAGCGCACTACAACGGAGGCAAACACCGTCATGCTTGCTGAACAAGACGGATCGTAAGACCTTTGACACTGCTCACGTTGGTCGACCAAGAGGAACAAACCGGCTACGACTAGGCTAATAAGTCAAAAGGAATCACTTGAAACAACGTCACAAGTCGTGTTTACCGAAACCTTAAACAAAAATAAGATGTTGGTCGCATTTCTTTGAACCAGGTAGTGTTAAACCCTAGAAGTTGACATCGACGAAAACTAGGTTCAGGAGTAGAAAACCCTAGAAGTATTATAAATCAACGAGACAAAATGAACTACATCAAAACCCTAAACGAACCTCACTACGGGCCCTCACGGAGGATGATGTGATGCATGTATTTTACAACATATTTTAAGACTTGCATTAGGCATTATTCAGAGCCATTTTCACATAGCATGCATCTATTTCGATCTTTATTTGTTTATATTTGTTCAAGTCCATAATCTACCCCTGTTTGGTGTTCTTTTGTAGGAAATCACATGGAAAGGTAGAAGAAGGATAAAAAAAAATCAACTGTATCGCAAATGGACATATCCAGCAAAATGAGCCATGTGCAGACTATAAATGGGTTGTGTGCACAATGAAGGAGTTGATGAATTACTCAGAATAGAAACGACCTGTGTCTCACCTTTACACGATCCGTTTCTCGAGCTCGTGGAAAAAGGACCTTGTCAGTTCTTGACGCAGGCCATTTTCCAAAAGATGAGTTTTTGGTTGATTTCTCTATGTACGATGATGTATGTTATACTTATTAAAGGAAGACTTAAAGAAATATTAAAAGGCTTAAAAAACATAAAAAATGTAAAAGAAGTAAGATAAAATATGAAAGTTGTATGTTTTTATGTGCACTGATTGTCAAATGCAAGTTAAGAAAAAAAGTTAAAAACATGGACGAAGAGTGTAACTGAAAGCAATCAGAAGATGAAATTCTTTCATGGTTGGGTTTGACAATCGGAACTAGGTCGGGGTTCTGACTTGGTTTCGGTGGATTCTGGCAAACGATGTGACGTTTGCTAGAACTCAATAAGGAACCCCATACTCAGAACCTGGAGTCACGTGACTCCAGGTTTTGGGCAACAAGTTTGTGCTTGCGGTAGGAACCTATTGATTCCAACATTGCACCTTTTTTTTGCTTTTTTTTTGCTCGACGAGATTGATTTGATATTTTCTCTCTCCTTCCATACTTTTTTTGAAGCATTATGTTTAATCGTTTCTACTAATTTTTTTTCTTTTGACATTTAATTTTATCTTTTATAGATTAAGTACATTTAATTTCGATTAATAAATTCTAATGATTTTTTATTTAAGTTTAATATATTATTAATTTACTATATTTTATTATTAAATTATTTTTATTTAAGTTTAACATAATATATTTTTATACAAGGAGTAACCATAATATTCTATTATATTATATATAAATTAATTATCTTTCTTATTTTAATATGTGTTTAATTTTTAATATTATTTTGACAAAATATTTATTATATTAACTCTAATTTTCAATGTTAAAACTTTTTTTACTTTCTCTCTCGTACGTGTTTACTTTTTAGATTAAGATTAACAAAATATATATATATATATATATATATATAT
>LTAE01004531.1:0-18780 GCA_001647135.1 Pontederia paniculata | reverse complement strand
AAAATATATATATATATATATATATATATATTAACTTTTAATTTATATTTTAACTTTAATTTTCAATCTTAAAACTTGTTTTTCCTTTTTTATTTTCTCTCTCCTAAGCTCATGCTTATTTATTTATTTTTTTCTTTTAATTATATGTCAACATTTAAATTTAAAATTTTAATTTTATGTTAATCTAATAATATAATTCTAAAATAAAATTTTATTTATGTTTAAAAAATATTTAATTACAGTATATATAAAATTAGCTTTATATATTGCTAATATATTTAAAATAACTATTTTATGATAAAAATTATTTTTGTTATTTTTATTTATTTTTAATTTATTTATTAAAAAAAATAATTTATTTTTTTAACTCTTGCCATTTTTCATTCATCCAAACATAATTAAAATTAATCTATCAAATTAATTATTCATTGAGAACTCAAAAAAATTAGATTCTCATTTTAAACATTTAAATTAATTTTTTAATATTTATAATATTTGTTCAAAAGTACGAGGGTAAATTCAAGAAAAAGATGTCACGTGAATAGAAATGTATTAAAACATAGTATTGATTAGTAGTTTTCACATATAATTCTTAAACTATGGTCATCCTTAAATATGCCACATCGATTTTGTGTCACATCGTATGTGGTTTATCTTTTTATACAATATTTGTCCTAAATACATTATTAGTAGTCTCATATGGAATGTCCAAAAATTAATATAATGATTTCGAATGTCTACATGTAGCCGGTAAACGGATCAAGCGAGGAAAACACACAGTTGAGGACCAATGGTGTATGAAAAAAATAGAAAATAAGAAAGTGGTACTGAGACGAAAGCACTATAAGTGAAAGTATTGATAATATAGTTTCAACTTCATTACAAAACGTTATGCCTTTTAATTAAATTAGTTATAATGTTAGTAATACTTTTAATAAAAAGTTTGCTAAAATTAAACCAATTTCGTTACGCAGACTATAAGTATTATGGGCAAATCCAAAGCTAATGCTCGTGTTACATAGTTAAGGGTGTCGAAAAAATAATATTTTAGAATGACAGTAATATTTTCATGAGTGACAATAGAACCTCGGGCACCCTTGAAACAAGGGAGCTAATGTGAGTATCAATATAAACAAATCAACAAATACAATCACAAAAGTGAGTTAAACAAACACAATTTAGGGATGTAGGAATTAGCTTCAACATTTCTATTGGTAAATTGCAAATTAATAGTTTATTGCACTAAACTCTAATAGTGTTATAAGTTTACATTTAGAAAACTGATGCGTTAGATATTTCAGCATTAAGAATCAAACTCGATTTGTTTGTTTCAATTTTTCAATACAAAAACGAGCAAAAACTTGCAAAATATATTTATCGGAAAAAAGACTCCTTCCACTGCCCAATGGTGTACCAAACTAGACAGTAAAACTTACACTGACAAGGAAGACTTGCGAATTTATCAAAGTTAACATGGATTATATGCAGGAGAAATTAAGAAAATCCTGATACGTTGCTAGTCACACTGATTTCCGGAGACAAATATGCATATACATCTCCGCAACTTTTATTGAGAAATCTAAATTATCATCCCTACAGCATTTGTACTTGACCACTGGCCTTGTGGCCAAATCACAGTATCATCAGTAAGATAACATATATGTATGCATCAGAAAAGTTAACAGATGATTTTTTCATTCTATGGGACTATGGAGAGCAGAATTCATTTCAATTATATGAAAAAATGTCAACAGGCACACTGGTACAATAATCTGAACTGCTGCTTAATCTGGAGTCACCTGTTTGTCTATGGCGGTCAAGATATATCACAATGACAGTGATGTCATCGTGAAAGTGTCGTCTAATTCCCTTTTCAACACGTTTTAAATCATCATACCGCATTTCCCTTTTCCTTGCGGCCTCATTCATGGCTGCTGTGACCAATCTCTTTGCTATTCCCTGCATATCATTATGAATACAACATTTTTAGAAGGCTGCTATTGGGAGCAGAGCATGATATAAGACACAAATCAGACACGACTTCGATGGAGCTTACAGCTCTAGGGTTCTTGGATACTATCTCTGCCGCAACCTCGTCACTTAACTGTTCCCACAGTCCATCGGAAGCAAATATCAAAAACAAGTCATTTGGCTTAAGTTTACGGGTCTGTATTGATGGCTCTGCAGTCATGACTGGTCGACTTAGTCGAACAGGAGAAACAAACTTCTGAAACAATGGATCCCTACTGAAATCAGGTTTCTTCAGGTAGATATCACCAATAGACCTTGATACCTACATATCCAGAAGCCACTCTATTGGGAACCGTCATAACAACAGTAAAATTTCATGCAACCTTATTGCTAAATAAGCATCAAACAACAAAAAATAGGATTTTTTTATATGTTGAAAAATGTCTGATGCTTTTGCATTCAAGAAAGAGTATAAAATCCAACAAGAAGACTTAGTATTGAAGAGTATAAAATCTGCAACTTTCTCATGCAATATTTGATCTAAGTTCATGTAGGTATTGTGAAGATATAATAGCCTTTTGGAATACCTCAAGGAAGTTAAATGTTAGCACATACATTCCTCTATATGGCTTGAAATATAACATGGTTATAACCCAGTAAGGGAAGTAGGAAAAGTATTTGGGATATACTATGTTGATGCTAGCACACTGCTATTCCTGTTCAAACTCTACACAGAATTATCTGTTTTCAGATCAATATGTTAGCCATTCCAAAGTTGGTTACACGTAACTTCCATCCATTTAATGTCTCTTCGGCAATAAAAGCGTAGAATACCATTATGTTCATGGAAATCGATGAAAGTTCTAAGTGTATCCCTGGAAAATGACAATCAGCCTGTTAGGATGAAACACACATTCTACTTATCTTCATAGTATACATGTATATACTGTCAGGGGAGGAGGAGGAGGGGGTTGCATCAGAAGGTGACATCAGACTGTAGTAACATGCCTTAACAATTTTCAGGAAAGCTAACACTTAGTTCTGGAGATGAAATTATAGGATATATGCTCCAAAAACTTAACAATAAAACATATACATATTGATTGCCTACACAAAATATTATCTGACAGAAACAGTAAGGAAGAATATTGCAGGCATTTCTCAGAAATATTTACACAGGAATAACTTTTCAATCAGAGGAGCTTACAGATGCCATCCACTTCAGCCAAACATCTCAGATTAAACTACATAGTTTATTGAAATGTCAAACAATGAACAAGAGTGATATTTTTGAACTATTTTAGTAAATAATCTAACACGAATAATCCAAAATGAATGATCATAATAAGATAGAGGAAATGATGCTCACTTGAATTATTCCCTTAATCCGCCAAACACCTCGAGTATGCACAACAATGTGGGAATCGTCCGGGTGCAGCTCGACGAGCTCCTTCCTGACCTCCTCTTCTGCAACATTATGGTCGGACGAAAGTCGCTCTGTCACGACCACCCTCCCGTCACCGCCTCGGCGTCCTAGCACGGCCCTGGAGTCCCCGAGGTTCGCCACATAGAGCGTGTCATCGGTGATGGCCCCCACGAGGCAGCACGAACCCACCGACGCAATCTGCGGTCGGGACATCCACGAGTGCCTAACCAAGTGCGTGAACTCTTCCTCTGTCGCGTTGAACGCCTTCTTGATCACGTCTGCAGACACGCCGCCCTGCTCCGAAGCGAATCCTATTCAGCAGTGGGAAAAATCGAACTTTAACAACTAAAAGTCGAATTTTGATAAGGGAATCCCAAATTTGATCAGATTAATAGCTCGAGATCCCATATTGGAGAGATAGATGAATGAGAAATTCGAATCTAAATCAAATGAGCATAACAAGATTGCATTTTGATGACAGAACCGAAGGAAGGGTGAGGGAGCGACCGTACTGTGTAGGTTAGGGAAAAGGCGGCTGTTGACGAATCGGGAGGCCTCAGGGCCACCGTGGCCGTCGTAGACGCCGACATATGTCGCCGAAGAGGAGGTGAAGACCTGTCCCTGGTCCTCCAGCGCGTTGTTGGCCTGGACGACGGCGATGGAGAAGTCTCCGGAGGCGTGAGGCTTGAGCTCTGCGTGCCAGAGGAGGCCGTCGCCGCCGCCAAGCCGCCCGAAGCAGCGCTCCAGCGGCCGGATGTAGGACCGAATCATCATCTCCGGCGACTCTCCGGACGTTCCTCCGATCTCTGCTTCAACTCGGGGCGTTGGCGTGGCGAACACGTCGAGCAAACGGAAGCGGAAGGAGAATGTAACTTAAATCTCATGCTTATTTTAGTTTTCTTCGGCGTTTTAAAGGTGGCCAATTCGCCAGTAATAGTTGGTCTTAATTTATTATTTTTTAAACTGCCTCAATTTTTCAAATTGAAAAAGAAATTATTATTATTATTATTATTATTATTCAATGGATAATATATTCATTGTATTTTATTTTGTTAACAATCGGAATGCAAAATAATAAAAGCTTCGTTGTACCATTAAATAGAAAAAGGTGTGGACATTATTTTTCACAATTTCACAATATTGAGTATGAAGAATAATTATCTAAAAATATTATTTGTCCCAAGCTGGTCGTACACACCTTTCCATTTCTAAAAAATTTGGAGACAAATATATACATGAATTATGGAAAGTATTTATCATATTAGGATTATGATCAGATCAATGCGTCAGCACAACTATTGTAACGTAAGTTATCTACCCACATCCGTCATTTTCAGCTTACAAGTCTCCTCCATATGTATTCAGTCTTATCCACTATCATATCACCTCCCTTTAGGCTAAAAAAATGTGGCATCCTTTTTTTTATAACTGCTCGAAGTCCCATATCCAAAACTACTAATCAAGTTAGTTAAAAAAGATAAAAATAATATTTCTCTAGTTATTAAGCTCTAACTCAAAATTATTAATTTCCGATTTTTTAATTGGAGTCACATCCCTACTAATCAAGCATACAAACTGAATTCGTTTAAAATAAAAAAAAAACATTATTTTTTATATTTTTTCCAATTATAATATACATAAAAATATATAACATTCATATATTCATTATATTTTAATTTAATTTTTTTATTATGTGTACACAAAAATGAGAGAAAAACGTGACTAATAGAACACAATTGACATGTGAAAGTGTACATATCTTGTAGTTTGTCAAAATATAGAACTGCAAAAAGATATTAGTTACAAATTTCAAAGTTGGAAAACTCTAATGACTTCTGTGACTATTACAACCAGCGACAAAATCAGAAAAAAAAATTAGAAAAGATCAAAATATATAAAAAAATTACTAATAAAAATACACTAATTAGAATTGAACTGAAAACCTCTAAATTAGTCAAAATTATTTATTCATCTGAATAACTAAATAATTTTACTATATATTTAATATTTATTTTATTTATTGACCGACTCCTAGTATATATATAATACATCAAAATGTTGGAAGAAATTTCTAATGTCGGTTCGCCCCTTATTACAACATAAAAAGTTAGATTCTGTCAATGATATTTAGTAAATCAGAATATGAATTCAAGACGAAATTTTGGAATCATATGATCTCAAGTTTCCATCTCTGTTTCTTGTTTAAGCACTAATCCACCATTTTTTACTTGAAGTTCTTTGTTTTTTTTCTCTCTCATCTTTCATTTCTTTTTCTATTGATCAAATTTTAACTTTAAATTTATTTTAACTTTTAATTTTAAATAATAAAATTAATTTTTATGCTGATATTGTTATAAAATTTCATCTCAATAATTTTTTTACCTTTTTTAAATAATGTTATAAAAAATTATTATAAACATGAGAATAAAACTAGTTAACAAAATACATTTTATATTATTTTTTTATTATTTAGTTTTATTTTGGAAGGAAATATTTTATTATCTTATATTTAATATATAAAAAAATGTATTACTACTTTTTTTAAAATTTAACTAAGTTTTATCTTCACTAAAAATTATATGTTATCTTTCAGGTTCTCATATTTTATTCAAACACTAATTGGAACTTATCTATCAAATCAATTCATCATTATAGTTTAGTTCATTCAAACATGATTAAAAATAATATATTAAATCAAATTATTCACTAAAATTCAGAGAAGCCTTGATTCTACTTTCAAAGGGTCTAAATTATCCAAATATTCAACCCAAAAAATATCAAAATAGATTAAACAGCCATGTAATATCATCATTATATAAGTAGACATAAACTGGTTTTTGGAGCCTCTGTAGTATTTTGTATAAGGATATTTTTTACTTCTTAACTAATAAACCAACTTTTCCTTTTAAAAGAATAATTACCCAAGTAACGTTAATTACATGCCAAATATGGGTTTGGATCTAGAATGCCCATCTCACAAGGAATTTTTATATGAGAGGATGAGAAGAAATATTTGGAACAAAAAGCCGTAAATTTTCTTATTCATATGAGTGCTTATATACGATTTAGTTATGACTAATTTGATATCTATCTTGTTATTATAATCTTTGTCTCTACAAATAGTATCAACCATATCTTCTCAACTTATCTATAATTCTTATAGTTAAACTTGTAGATATATGAAGGATATAAGTAATGAGATAAGAACAAGAACACTAACACATCCCCTCAAGTTTGGAGTGTGAAGATTTTGAACACTCAACTTGCGTAGAAGAAAATTGAAATAGGTCTCTGCCTAAAACCTTTGTAAAAATGTGTATGCGTTGCACATGAGTAGATAAGTAGCAAGGAGCAATGGCGTTGGAATGAACGTGATATCGAATAAAATGATAATAGATTTTTTATGTGTTTTGTATGTTCGTGAAAGACTGCATTGGCAACTATTTGAAGCACAGACTTGTTGTCACAATAAACTATCATTGGTGTAGTTATTGATACCGGAAGAGAGGATAAAAGTTCTCACAACTATAAAAGCTCACTTGTTGTGGCGGCAAGAGCATGATACTCAACTTCAGTAGAAAAGTGAGAGGCAGTTGGTTGCTTTTTTTATTTTCCAAGAGAGTGAACACCCACCTAGAGTAATAAAGTAATATGTAAAACATCATGTAATTGGACAACTAACTCAATCAGAGTCATTATAGTCAATTAAGTGAAAAGAGCTAGAAGGTTGTAAAATGAGACCAACACCAGGAGAGGATTTCAAATACCGAAGAACAACTACCTCCCATTGATGAGATTTTGGATCATGCATAAATTCTCACAAAATTTGAATTGCATAACATAATTTTGGCCGAGTAATTATGAGATATATCAACCATCCAACAAGAAAAGTCTTGAAGGTACTAGAGATACTTCAATGCCCAAGTAGTAGTTCAAGGTGCCTAAATCTTTGAAACGAAAGAAAGAATGAAGGTAATGTTTAAATGTAGAACAAAAATCACCGTCATTAACAACAACTAACAAATCATCGACATATATAAGAATAGCAGTAAATATGGATCCTTGTATATATGTGAATAATGAATTGTCTACTCCACATTGTTGAAACCCATATTTAATTAAAGAAGTTGCAAGTTTGGCAAACCAATTACGAGATGTTTGTTTCAATCCATGGAAGGACTTGTGAAGATGAAATGTTGTGTGAGGATGTGAAGTAGAAAAATCAAGAGGTAACCTCATATAGACTTCCTCTTCTAAATCCCCATGAAGGAAGGGATTGTGGGTCTGCGAGCAACAACCATGATAAGAAGAAAACAAATTTTCACTAACTTGGCTATTGGGGCAAATGTTTCATGAAAGTCCAAGTTCTCCACTTGAGTAAAATCTTTAGCCACAAGCCTAGCTTTAAATCACTGTTGCCATCAGAATTATGTTTATTTTGTAGACTCATTTGCAACCAATGGAACACTTGCTAGACGGAAGCGGCTCTAACATCCATGTGTTATTGGAATGAAGGGCATCAAGCTCAGCCTTCATTGATTCTTGCCATCTGGGATCTTGCATGGTCTTGGAAAATGTTCTAGGTTCCCAGATAGAATCTAAAGAAGAAATGTAAGCTTTTCCTTTAACTGATCATTTATCATGAGAGATTACTACATTGATAGGATAATGTAGCATAGAAGAAGTTGGTTGACTAGGAAATTCAGAAGATGAGGACCGAGTGTAGTGTAACATAGTCTTGTAGATGGCCCAACGATCATCTAATACAATTAAAAATTCTAGATGGTTATGTATTTAAAATTTTTTCAGGAACTATCAATTGGTCATGAACTAGTTTGACCAGCTGATCATGTACAAGTTCAACCAGCTGATTTTGAACTGGTTAAGAAATTAACTCGAGGGATGAGGGATGGATTGGTGAATGGACTGCAATAGTCTCTGGTGGTTGATTAAATCGTGAACTTGAATCACAAGGGATGTCAAAAGAACCTATTGTGTTGTTAAATAATTGGGATGTAGTTTGTGGTAGCTCAGAAAATTTCATTTTAAACTGAAGGGAAAAGGAAGATATCTTCAAAAGAAATTTACATCTCGAAACACAAAAATATGACCACACATTAAGTCATTCATTTGACATCTTTTTTTTTGCCAAATGGATAATCAATAAAAAGGAAATGACGTGCATGTTCACCAAAATTTCCTTCAGGATTTAGAGCATTATTCTTAGCATAACACAAGCAGCCAAAATTCTGAAAGTGATCATAAAAATGTGCATGATCAAATAACAAATGATGAGGAGTTTGACCAGAAAGTGTGGGAGTGGGTGTTTGATTAATAAGATATGCACAGTAAGCACGCATTCTCCTCAGAATTGATAGGTAAAGAGGCTTGAAATCGCGAAGTCGAGCAACATCAAGAAGATGTTGGTGTTTGTATTCAACCCGACCATTATGTTGAATAGTATAAGAGCAACTCGTTCGATGTTGTGTGACTTGAGTTTGAAGGAAGTCATGGAATTGGTTAGATAAAAATTCTAAACCGTTATATGTTCGAAGGATTTTAACAACATTTTGGATTTGTGTTTCTACCATGAAAAATAAATTAACAAGGAGACGATATGTATCCGACTTGGCGTTCATTAAACAAACTCAAGTTCCTCTACTATAATCATTGATGATAGAGAAAGTAGTGAGCTTCTGAAGTAGGAGTAGCATATGGACTCCAAATATCACAATGAATAAAATCAAAAGCATTTGTTGCATTATTGAAACTAAGAGGAAATTTATTTATGAATCGTTTTGTCCTACAACAAGCATCACAATATTTATTAGGAGAACAATATAATTTGTTGTCTTTGAAAACACAAATGACATGAGCGATAGAGTTTATGGTGCCAAATAATGCTTAGAGGAGAACGATCTTAGCAATGGTTGTTGAAACTTTGTTAGTCTCTCAAAATAAATTAGCAAGAGCACCATATGTCACCTTTCATAAATGATACACACCTCCCTGGAGCTCAACCAGCTGAATCAACTTCTTCTTGGCACGACCTTGAAGGAAGCATAAATTAGAATGAAAAGTGACAACACAATTCAAATCAGAAATAATATTGCCACAAAGATTAAATTGCAACGAAAGTTGGATAGTAACAAAATATTAAGTAAGATAAACTTATAACTAATATGCATTATGCTAGATTTAGTGGTGCAAATTGATTTTCCATTAGGAATAGTGATCATAATTGGCATTGAAAGAGATTGTGCATCTACTAGATGTTTTCATTGTCCAATCATGTGTATATATGCTCTTGTGTCGATGATCCAATCATATTATGAAGATATAAAAATTAAATTATTACAAAATAATTGCTCCATATTCTCTTCTCGTCGAGTCCAAGGATGAGTTATTGAAGTTGTGTGATGGAGAAAGTGTCTAATTTACCATTCACATTATGTCGAGTTTTGTCTTCATTTGACACTCAACATGATTGGGTGCATTGTTTGTTGATTTGTCATTACTCTATGTTGATTGGTTGACCTTTTTGTTTTTGTTCTTTCTACTAGCCTCCCAATTGGCTAGATAGCCATTTAATTTGCAACAAGATGACTTAATATTGCCCACTTTTGTCACAATGTTTACATACTGGACGTTTATCAGTAGGTGTCTTGTTATTGTTTTTAGCATAAAATGCACTTGCAACAGGAGATGAGTTGACGCTCCCAAAATCACACCTCGTCACCAGGCAAAATATGATATCGGAGATGCTACGACTTACTTCATTTGACTTTACTTTGACCAACAGACTGGCTTATATCATTTAAAACCAACAACTTAAACTAAAACATTTTTTCCCAACGAGAAGACTAGAAAAACCATTACATCAGTTCCAATAAAAATTAACATCAGTTGCTAACTCAAAATAAAATATTAATTACCAAGAGTTCAATTCCATCCATATCACAAGAAACTCAAGACTCAACTAGGGCCCTATTTATGTGCAGAGCATACCATCACGAGTTGCATTACCATCATCATTATCGACACCTATTAAGCATTTGTATTGCTTGCAACATTAAATTTGCAAGGGAGAACCCGTGAATTGTGACACTCAGTACGTAAGATCAGAAATAAGATGCTCAATATGTAAAAGAAACGTAATTTAACAATAGAATTTAACAATTTATAATATATCAATAGGACAAGTCTTTACCTTTGGCCTTTAGCATTACCTTTCAATATCAATATCCAATAGATGACAAGAATAGCAATTTGCACCCTTTCTAGTGATGTCAATATCTTTTCTTTCAATATATGCAAGCTATCATCAATTTATCATTCTCTATTTATCATGCCTGAGGTGAAATAATGACTAATGGTATATCAATCAGTCAGTCTTGTCTCGGTTCGCGCACCTCCGAAAGAAACGGAGGACTTCATTCAGTGACTCCGCGATCGCCCTCTGAACAGGTGGAAACGAGAAAGAAGCCTTCGCCAATGTGACTCCCTTGCCCGAGCACAAGGGGTACCAAGTCCAGTCCCTGTCTCGATAGGCGGGCTCGCTTCCACACACGCCTTGCATTCTGCACGGCCATCTCCCCTTCTTTTGAGCATTATCAATGCATTGAAGATTCAGATTGTCCCCTACGCCAATATGGCTAGCTAGGTCATGGGCTCTCTCTGACCTAAGTAGATCTTCATAATAAATACAATAGTTTTCGAAGGAACACAATAGTTCTCTAGATGAGGAACACAATTCGATTAACAATAGTTTTCGAAGGAACGACATTCAATAATAATAATTGGGCATCCTCTTCAAGCGAAGATTCAATCACAATCAATAACAGCTTTTACCTATCATGAATTTGACTAAGTTATCATTTAGGGACACATAAATCTACACCGTTCATCAAATCATTTTTAATCAATCAATACAATTAAATCATATAAAAATAAGGGTACAAAATAAATCTTTTCTTCGTTTTCGTAGGCGAACACGGACTGTGTCATATGGTGAACGGCAACACGACCCGCGTCATAAGACACCACGACCATTTTAGGGTTAGGATTTCGTCTCAATTAACATAATATTTATTAGGAGGGACACAACCTGCGTCAGAACCAACGTTGTCCGTGTCTTGACTTGTTCCAGCATGATGACGGCTCTTTAGGTGACGCGGCTTGAGTTCGCAGGACACAAACTATGTTTAGTGGAATACAATCCGTGTTCCCAGGCGACATGATTCGTTATAGGGTTAACATTGTTTTCTTCGTTATTCCATGGGAAGAACACGACCCGCGCTAGAATCTAACATGGCCCGTGTCTTGTTGGGTTCTTAAATTGCACCGAGAAACGACCTACTTAAGGGTGATGCAGCCTGAGTTCACTGGACGTGGACCTTGTTGTGAAGGAACATGGCCCGTATTCACGGATTCAGCCGTACTTATCTTCATTAATTAATTCCAGATGAAAACACCCGAGAGCGGAGATCATAAATCCGATAAACCCATAATAAACCTGATGTAAGCCTGAACAACTTACTCTTTGATTGCATACTAAGAATCATAATTACATATCGAGAGCCTTAAACACGGACGCAGACCGTGTTGTGAAGGAACATGGCCCGTACTTATATTCATTAATTAATTCCAAATGAAAACATCGAGAGTGAAGATCATAAATTCGATAAACCCATAACAAACATGATGTGAGCCTGAACAACTTATTCTTTAATTGCATATTGAGAATTCTAATTATAATCCTAATTACATATCAAGAGTCTTAAATATGATCACAATTACATACCTATCTTTGTATCTAAACTAACTTCTTCTTCTCCCTAGATCGGTCTCCATGCTCCTCCTCCATATTTGGAATAGAAATATTTGGAACAAAAAGTTGTGTACTTATATACAACTTACTACAGCTTATTTAATATCTATATTATTGTTACAATCTTGTCTCTACAAATATTATCAACCATATCTTATAAACTTATCTATGGGATATCAATAATGAGATAAGGATAAGAACATTCTGTACAACTTCATAACTTTATTCAGTTGGTTCAAGGATATAATACGTTAAGAATATCATCCGTGACAGTGCAAAATTTAGAAAATGTTCTGCATATACACACTACAAAGACGGCTTCAGATCTTCAAGGTATGTGAGCAAAAAGTGGATTGTTTTTTCCTTCTGCCATTTACTGTTGGCAGTAAAAAAACCATCGATTGTTGTTATCGTTTCAAGAGGTCATGTGCCATGACATCTGGACATGGCGTAAGACCAGGTGCATGTGAGGACATGCATGGTCTTGAAAGATTGCTAAGACTGAAGACTGCAAAGTCTGAAGATATTTCCAAGAATGTGTCCTTGTTTGTGGCTTGCTAGCCGATCGATACGGCCTGCTGCACACAGTAGAATTTATTTTCTGACTGAGACTTCTGCTACAAACCCATGGTTCAAGAAATGATCAGAAATGTACACCAAGAAAAGCAGGAGGTTGTATGTCTATTGTCTGATCAGGTCCACTGGTCCACAGATTTATTAGGAAGAAATTATTAGTCATGCATGACAGTTGATAGTCTTCAGCAAAATATGCTGTGAAGCAGCCAATTCTAATGATTTCTTTTTGGCCCCAACATTACTGCAGCTTGCAATTTGTGTTGAACAGAAGGATGAGTCGTTCTCTTGGCTCTCAAGGCAACTAGTAGACAATGAATAGACAGTTTATCCTGAGTTTATGTGGGCCAGAATAACCAACTTTGGATATCTGATCCTGAATGCTGATGCATACAGGAACCTACCTAAAATTTTGGTCTGATCTGCTTCAGTGTCCAGATAAGGGTTTGACTCTTTCCCTGTTATGTGTTTTGGTGGCATACCAGACCCCACCAATACCTGCCAAAGTCACTGACCAAAATGCATCGGCCTAGTTTGGGATCTGAGGCCTGGTTCCACCGGGTTCTGGCAAACACGAACCGTGCGCCAGAACCCGAGGTGGAACCAGGACACCAGAACCCGGGGTCACGTGACCCGGGTTCTGGTGGCCCAGGTTCCTACTTGCAGCAGGAACCTGGCGGTTCCACCAGGTGTCCGTTTTTTTTTTCTTCCTTTTTTTTTTCACTTGACGTGACTTTTTTTTTTCTTTGACATTTTCTTTTTTCTTTTCATTTATTTCTCCTCCTACTTTCTTTTTTTTTCTTCCTTTTCTTTTTCACTTGACGTGACCTTTTTTTTTGCTTTGACATTTTCTTTTTTCTTTTCATTTATTTCTCCTCCTACTTTCTTTTTTTTAATGCATTATCTTCTAATTTAAATTATTAATATTTATTTTAAATATTATATTATAATTTTATACTAAGTTAATAATATAATAGTTAAAACTTAATGATATTATAATTTTAAATAATATAATTTTTAAATATTTTATAATACTAAGAATAACAGAAAATAATTTTTTATGTCTCAAATTAATATTATTATTTTTATTTTTAATTAATTTATTTATCTAAAAGATAATTCTATATTTTTGAGTTCTTACAAGGTTCATCCAAACACCCCATAGAACTTAACATCATTAGTTAATCCAAACACAGTTAGAACTAATCTATCAAATCAATTTATTCAGTGGAACCCGGAGAACCTCCAGGTTCCAATCCAAATCATGTATCAGGCAAGGAACCAAGAAATGCCAGTTTTCCTTCCACCCAACTGATTGTGATATCTAGAGATGATTACCACCATAGGAATGATATTATGGAAATTGATCAGTGCTTTAGTCCTTCCATTGTTTTGGAGTTTTTTTTCCTTTGGACTAGGTACTGGCTAATATAGTTTAAGGCAAAATCATTAAAGATAAACGTTTGATCTCTTATTAAGATTATGAAAGGCATGTAATATAGATTCTCCTAAACTGCATACATGGAAATATTGATGTCGACCAGACTACAAGAGGTTTGATGGCCAAATTCAAAATATTGTCCCCCCTGATCAGGCAAATGCAATCCAATGACTGCCACCTGATGCTGTCAAATGTTTGGTTTCTGCAGGCAGACAAGATATTGTTGGTTGTTGAGATTTAAAGAAATAGATGAATACCTATAATTGGCCGAATAAAGTTGTTTCAATTAAGGGGGACAGCTGTAAATGAGTGATTGATGGAAATTGGTACCGTTAATCATTTTTTGATCATTTTCATAAAAGTAATGACAATAAAATATATTTTTTGGTACCGTTAGTATTTTTATGAGTGATTGATGGAAATTGGTACCGTTATTATTTTTATGATTATATTGATAATAAAATATTATGATTTTTGGATCCATGTTATTTGAGGGAGAGAAATTTCAGAAAACTGAAAATCAAATTTAAAACTTCTGTTTTGAGGGTTTTTCAATTTAGAGGGAAAAGAATAATTACGAAGAGTAACTATCCATTTTATTGAGGCAAGAGAATTAAAATATTAAAGAGTTAGCATCTCATCCATTCCTGCATTGGTATCTCGATTATAGCTACAATATTCTCCGCATAATCTCTCCACTCGAAATATGAATCCATTGCATTGGAGCCATATAGGCCATAGGAAAATAAATGGTGTTATATGTTTTTTTCTTGGAACAAAAACTTGTATATGATGATCTTGACTCCCACCACGCGTAAAAGACTTTCAAAAACTTTTTGCCAATTGAGTGTTGATCCAGATGTGTCTTTCTCTATGCCACAGTTCTATAGACACCCAATAGTCAAAAGATAAGTGATCAATATTCTCTTCAAAAGTATTACAAAAGGAGCACATAATGCTAGTCTCTTGCACCCATCGTTGGATATAGCATCTTTAGGTAAGTGTCTTCTTCTTAGTGGTTACGAAAATCTTAAACCATTGTCGGATCCGAAGCTTTCATCTCATGTTGCAATTCATTCCTAAATCATTATCTCCAATTTGTTATCACACTACCACAATTTTGAATTTTTTCTATCTAAAAAAATCACCTTGAGATCATATCTAAGAGTCTTTTTGGGAAGAATCAGAGTTTTGCCTTCTAGTCTTCCCATCAGTTGGAGAAATTCCTTCAGTTGCTGGTCCGAGAGGCGAACTGAGGATTCCAAACTCCATTAGATAGTAGATTTCCCGACCAAAAATTAGCCACCACATCAAACTTTTCGGATATTATCACATATAATCTTGGAAATTGCACAACAAGAGGCTCCTCTGATGCCCATGGATCCTCCAAAAATATGAATCTATTGCCCGACCCCAACAGTGAAACAAAAAATGGACAAATCCTTATCATCACTAACCAACTCCCCGCCAAAAAGATGAAGTTCCTTGTGGGATTATTAGCGAGTTCTCCCAAAATAGCGAGTGATCATGGCAAGCCCGCTATCACAAACGACCAAATGTTAACATTGCTGCCCATCATGCAATGGACCCATTTTGCAAGAAGGGCTTCATTCATTTCTTTTAGTGGACTGATTCCCAAGCCTCCTTCTGATGTTGGTCTCCAAACTTCATCCCATGAAACTATATTTAATCCTCTCCCTGTCGTACCATGATGTCACAAAGAAATATTCTTCTAATAATATTAATAAGTCGGATCACTCCATGGGCATCCTAAACGTCACTATGTAATAAACCAGGATTGATGACAAAATTGATTTAAACAAAATCAGTCATCCATCTCTAGATAAAAGTCTTAAGATCCACCCTTCTAGACGACGTTCAACACACTCCACAAATGGGGTTCAATCTTGGGTGAAGATTCTGCTATCCAAAAGTGGAAGCCCAAGTATGTGAGAAGCAAGTTGCGTCTAGTTGTTCGGAGTTCCATAGAGCATCTACGTGCCATCATATCACCATGCCGAAATGAACAAATGACAACTTCAAGTTGTTTATGAATAGTCATGAGAAGTTGTCAAAAATGTCGATGATAATAGAGATCCTTTCTGTCGCCCTTAATTGATCCTTCTATAAAAAAATAGTATCATCAACATATTGTAATGGAACAATGGTACATTCATTTGTTACAACACAAAAGCTAGATAAGAGACCCGCTTCACATGCTGAGAAGCACATCTAGCAAGGGCATCAACTGCTATAACAAAGAGCATTGGTGGTGCCAAATGGGCAGCCCTGGCACACTCCTCTTTGGGGCTTAACACATCCACCTATTGGTCCGCCATTAATTAGAAGAGAGAAAGAAATGATGCATACACATCGTTTCTTTCAAGAATTCCATAAGGGAGAAAGCCTCTTTGCTTAAGGGAGATCCACAACAAATTCTAATCCAAAGAGTCATTAGCTTTGGAGAAGTCTACTTTCCAAAGGAAGTCTCGTCTACCGGAGCATTTGCAAGAAGTTGCAATTTCTGATGCCATTGTAAAATTGTCAGTGATAGATTGATTAGAAATAAAAGCAGCTGCAGTTTATGATGTAATTGTAAATTGTTAGCGATAGATTGGCTAGAAATAAAAGCAGATTAAGCAGGATAAACCCAAATGTCAATAATCCATCATAATCGATTTTCTAGAACTCTTGCCACCAATAGGTATATGACATTAGATAGAATGACGAGTTTGAAGTCTTCCACTTGCTCAGTGGAATGCTTTTTAGGAATGAGAAAAATGAAAATTTTGATTAGCCTCTCAAAACCTCTATCAGAGTAGGTGAATTCTTGTATAGTTGTCATGACATTTTTGCCTACCACTTGCCAGAACTCCTGAAACAAAAAAAAAAACATTGGAAATTCATCTGGATCTCGAGCACCTTCACTTTTGAGATTCTTTAAAGCGCATAGCACCTCTGACTTAAAGAATGGTGTAATAAGGTTACTTGCAATATTTGATTAGAGACAAAGAATTCCACTCCCACTCCACCTCCACTCTCCAAGTTGTCGTCATCTCATGAATGCTAAAAAATAATCAGCCAATGCCACTCTAACCTGACCTCGTCTAGTGTATTCTTCATTGTCGGCCTTGAGTTGGGCAATGTAGTTTGTTCTTTGGCGTCCACTCGCATATAAGTGAAAAAAATTCTGGTAATTGAATCGCCCTCTTGGAGCTCACGATCTTGGCACCATTGCACCTCAGTTTATGATCTTCCTTCGCCAACACTTCTTGCAATTTTCTTCAAACTTGCAGCTCCGTGGTTGAAAGCATCCGATAATCTTTTAATATGTCCAGCAAGGATATATTAATCAAAGCATCACTTTTTCTCTTTTTTTTTCTCGGTCCTCCTTTACTTGCTTTCTGAACTCTCGTAGCCAAGTTCAAAGGTTTTTTAAGATTTTCATGTAGTGTCCTCGTAGTTGAGCTTGAAAGTGGCATTCTATTCCATTGCTCGGCTACGCTTTTTTAAAGCCATCTTCAAGCAACCGCGACTTAAAGAATGGTGTAATGGTGTAATGAGGTTGCTTGCAATATTTGATGAGAGACAAGGAATTCTACTTCCACTCCACCTCCACTCTCCAAGTCTCGTCATCTCATGAATGCTAAAAAATAATCAGCCAATGCCACTCGAACCTGACCTCGTCTAGTGTATTCTTCATTGTCGGCCTTGAGTTGGGCAATGTAGTTTGTTCTTTGGCGTCCACTCGCATATAAGTGAAAAAAATTCTGGTAATTGAATCGCCCTCTTGGAGCTCACGATCTTGGCACCATTGCACCTCAGTTTATGATCTTCCTTCGCCAACACTTCTTGCAATTTTCTTCAAACTTGCAGCTCCGTGGTTGAAAGCATCCGATAATCTTTTAATATGTCCAGCAAGGATATATTAATCAAAGCATCACTTTTTCTCTTTTTTTTTCTCGGTCCTCCTTTACTTGCTTTCTGAACTCTCGTAGCCAAGTTCAAAGGTTTTTTAAGATTTTCATGTAGTGTCCTCGTAGTTGAGCTTGAAAGTGGCATTCTATTCCATTGCTCGGCTACGCTTTTTTAAAGCCATCTTCAAGCAACCGCGACTTAAAGAATGGTGTAATGGTGTAATGAGGTTGCTTGCAATATTTGATGAGAGACAAGGAATTCTACTTCCACTCCACCTCCACTCTCCAAGTCTCGTCATCTCATGAATGCTAAAAAATAATCAGCCAATGCCACTCGAACCTGACCTCGTCTAGTGTATTCTTCATTGTCGGCCTTGAGTTGGCAATGTATTTTGTTCTTTGGCGTCCACTCGCATATAAGTGAAAAAAATTCTGGTATTCGAATTGCCCTCTTGGAGCTCATGATCTTGGCACCATTGCACCTCAGTTTGTGATCTTCCGTCGCCAACACTTCTTGCAATTTCCTTCAAACTTGCAGCTCTGCGGTTGAAAGCATCCAATAATCTTCTAATATGTCCAGCAAGGATATATTAATCAAAGCATCACTTCTTCTCTTTTTTTT
>LTAE01004530.1:8642-31967 GCA_001647135.1 Pontederia paniculata | reverse complement strand
TATATATATATATATATATATATATATACACATATATACATATATATATATATACACTTATATATAGACTCGTAACCATATTAAACTTCCCTATCTTCGATTACTATTGAACCTTAGTTAATTCATAGACTCATTACTTAATTCTAATTGGCAAAATTGTCAACTTATTAAGTGACCTTGTAGTTGCATTAGTCACATTTAACTTATTAAGTGACCTTGTGTCGTTTATTGTTATGGTTAGTTAGTAAGAAGTACTAATTACTTCTATTATTATTCATACAAGATCACAGTTGGACAATAACAAAATTTTAATATGAACATGTGCATAGTTCGTCTAGATGAACATTGACCACTTGACTCACCTTAAAATGAACTGCTACTGTCTTGCCTCCAGATCCAATGACAAAGAGTTGGTATTATCAAATCAAGAAGGACCAAGTGAAGATATTATTAGACTGTTTCTCAACTCAATCACCCTAACATCACATGATTATGCTCAAATTCTCACCCGACTAAGCCTTAGTTCAACCCTCCTACAAATCAAATAAATTACAATCCTAAACGATTGAGCTCTACAAATAAATAATTTACAAATGATATTGTTCTATCAGCACAAGCACTTAATCCTACAAATATGATTCGAAGGTATTCTCTAAGAGAACTAATCACTCACCGGGAGAGATTGGTAAGTGGTCACGCCGCTAGGTTTTCGGAAATACTCTTGTGCGTCGGTGATGTGGTTGAAGTCAGAGCTGGTTTCCATTCATTTCACCTCTCCAAAACACCATGGATGATCTTGCCTCATCTTTCCCTATTTGGTGATGATCTCCGATGATCAAATGGCGATGAGACGTTGCTGCTCGACGTTGTCTTGGTAGTGGCGGATGTGTTGTGCGATGAAGAAGAGGGAAGGGAAGGAAGCACAAGAGGAAAAAAAGAAGAGATGAAAAAAGAATTTTTTTTTTTTTTTTTTGCTTTTTGGGTCGAGCCATGATACCTTGTCATTGAAGTTCTACCTTCAATCAACAAGGACGTTGAAATATGTATCATGGATAAGTTATGAAAGAAATAATGAGTATGTATAAAATATGATTAGTATATATAATTGGTTCAATGAATGCGTTTCCTATTTAGGTATGTAACACTATGTTACCTAACTTTCTCCTCGTAAAATATTAAATTTATGATAGATATTAAATTTTCTCTCTTCTAATTTTTTTTTGCTATTCCACCATAGATCTAATATCTTATTGTAGATAATGTTACCTACTTTAAGTAGAAAATACTTTTATTTTTTTTCATATATAAATATGATTTTGATTTATTAAGCATCACCCGTTTTGATAAGATTGTGGAGGAAAATGTATATATAAAGTGGATAATATCGAATCCAATTACCATCCTTCCAAAAGACAAGTAGTAGAAAGATTCAAATTTTATTGGAGTAGACTCCAGGGTTAGATAACTGTTGAGCTGTGAAAGAATGTGTTCAAGAGCTTCAAGATTTAGACCAAGTAGAGTGTAAGATGGGTTAACTGAAGGATCAATGCGATTACTAAAAAACAAAGGAACACAAAACCCTGGGTAAAATGGCAGTTGACACAAACCCCGTTTGATTACATATGTACTGTGGTTGGATTACTTTTTTGATCTTATTTCCTCAGCCAAACATCAAGTAACTCTTTGATCAACCAAGAGAAATTGAAACACTCACAACTAAGTCAATCTGAGAAAAAAAGTTCATATATGGAATAAATAATAAACAAGGTCATCAATAATTTTGTAGTTCCTTGTATACAAAGCAAGTTTCTTCAATCCTCCATCAAAGCAGTATGTGTCTTTCTTGTAAGACACATCGATTAAACCAGTACAGGTTTTAACTGAAAAAGATGCAGTGATTATTTTAGCACTCTGCTTTATATTTTTATATCAACCGATAAAATTAACGAGGGGATTGTTACGATCAAACTCGAAAGCGAAGTGGATTAATTTCATGAGCTGAAGGTATTGGTATTCATGGTCCAAGAACTCAATTAATTTTCGAGAACACGAGGAAAAGAAAAAAAAAAGGGGTAAATTTATTGACTGATGACATATTTGATTTAACCAAGTCAATCATGAGAAAGATTGAAGGAGATTTTTTTATTAAGATATTTATCAAAAGTTGAATTGAGGATATATAGATTAAGACAATCCTATCAAAAAAGTTAGTCGCTAGAAACGATTCAACATTTTATAATATTTGTATTCAAACTCTACTTCCAGTAGCATGAAATGAAAGAGGTCTTATTCAAACTGGAAATCTTCGCCGAATTGAACTAAATTAATACGATAAATAAATGAAGTATCTGACTATTACAAATATGACAACTTTTCTTCAAATAATAAGCACGTATAAGACGGACAAGGTTCCATTAAGACATAATGCAAGTCATCAGAAGATCATGCGAAATTTCGACAAGTGAACAAGTAAAAAACATTGTAGGTGACCTTAAATTTGTGGAAAATGTTGGAACATGAACATAAAATAAGATAATTAATTTTTTTGACAAAGTTCATCATTGATTTTCATTATATATATATATATATAATTGAGTTCTTGCCTTTATCAATAATATCGTACGCCAGAGAATAGTCTATTTTCGTTTTAATATTTCAAATTTATTTTTCATTTTAAATGTAAAAAAATCTTTGTCCGGATCATATCTATCATAGTCGAGGGTAATGTTTTGAAAAATAAAGACTGAACATGAACAGATCACCAACCTGTGGGCAATTGTTGAAACCAGTCTTTTAAGCAGGATTATAAACAGTGGGCAAATGCAAACTAAAAAGAAAACAAGGGAGCAAAGGGAATAAGAAAGAATAAGAAAAGATAATAATAATGTCCAACAACTCCTTTACGAGAGGGAGAGAGAGAGAGTAGGGTAGGAGAGAGAAAG
Organism: Pontederia paniculata; assembly: GCA_001647135.1. Taxonomy (NCBI): domain Eukaryota; kingdom Viridiplantae; phylum Streptophyta; class Magnoliopsida; order Commelinales; family Pontederiaceae; genus Pontederia; species Pontederia paniculata. Next base: position 29,025 of record LTAE01004530.1, on the reverse strand, counting down.
TATGCACAAGGAGGACCAGCTAGCCAACTACCCACTCACTCACACCAACTCCATCGTTCCAGCATATCAAGCTTTACAACTTACTACAGTGATGATTAATTAAATGCAATTGTTAAATCTACATGCAGCCTTCATTTCTTCTTACAAAGGATTCCAAAATTGGACGGAGAGCAGGTGCGAGTTGGCCACACGTCTCTTCTTTTTGTGGCCTGTGGGTTCGTATTCCAATGGTGCCCTTCACCTACAACCACTCATACTTCACCAACCGTATGTAACACAGCATACTTCCATAGCAGCCGAGTCTGTGAGTCTATATATTAGGTGTGGTATTGCCACGCCCACCCTCACCTACCCCCCACCAGTGCTTCCCTCCTCTTCCTTCGGGTTGTCTGATTCTGTGGGATCTGAAACAGATTTGGAGTTCGCAACAGAAGTCAGAAAGATTCAGTTTGTGTGCTGTCTGTGTGTGTGAGAGAGAGAGATGGGCAAAATCTATACTTTGGGAGAAGTCTCGAAGCACAACACTCCCAAGGACTGCTGGCTCGTCATCGGTGGCAAGGTAACAACAGCAGAGCAGTGATCTTAATTATGGTTCATACGATGATTCTAACTGCTGTGCATCAAATCTTTGCAATTATTTTCTTTTTCTGTGTTCTATTAATCTTTGATTCACTAATGTTCCTTTACTTCATCTCATATAAGTCATACTCTGCTTTAATCCTAGATAAAAGGAGCTATTATAAAAGGTGTATGTCTTTCTTTATGTTTACTGATTTGTTGTACAGAGAAAGAAAGGAACAATTGGGCCGGTGTTATTCTCAACTGTTCCTTTTTTCAGCTGCTTGTGATCTGATTTGCTGTAGAGATTTAGTTTGCTACCGTGCTTCTGTGTGATGTATAATTTATCGCATATAGAACTTTCGATCATGAAAGTGATCATGTTTTCAAGTGGGCACTCTTCATTAGTATCACCATTATTGAGGGGAAATGCAACAATTTACTAGCTCTGGATCTAATCCTCGAACTAATTGTCTCAAAATTATCATGCATTTGAGTATAAAGTGCATTGTACCTTACCATGTAGCTCTGGATCTGATCCTCAAACTAATTATCTCAAAATTGAGTATCATGCATTTGGGTCTAAACTGCACTGTAGTTTACCATGTTGCTATGAATAGATAAGTCTACTTTCCATTAAATTAAGTTAACTAGGATCGTTTTTTTTTCTTTTGCTAAAGAATATTCTTGTACGTTTTCAATGCATGGAGTTGTTTTAATAACATGGGATTGACTTTTCTGAAGTTGATTATCATCTTCTATTTATATTTGATGAATTATTCTCATGATTTTCATTTCAGTCACACTTTCATGAAACTTACTGTATTTAGTATAGTGACCAACAATATGGTTGTTTATTTTCTTTCATCTCCTTCTCATTCATCTTCTATGTCCTGTGTCACATTACATAACATGTAACATCCACCTATTTCAGTTTGTTTCCTCATGGTTACGTACAAGACAGCTAACATAAGATATATGCATTGTAGAAGAATCCTGCCTAGTGACTATAGGTTATAACTTATACATACATTTGACTTCGTAAGGAAAAATTTTGGCAGTAACAATAGAAAGAACTTCAGCACAAATTTGCCATTTTGACTATTAGAGTGCCCTTTGATCCTGATCCTTGCCTGTTTGGCTATTTTATCCTGTCATTACAAGTAGGTATCATCAGTGAGGGATTCTTTTCAACCATACCTGAATCCTGCTTGCATATTCGTGAGCTGGTGAACACCAAAGTTTTACAGTTAGGTTCTTTTATAACTGCACCGTCATTCTTGAAAGTGAGTACAAATAAAGTAGTTAAAAATCAGACATCTATGTTAACATTATAACGTTGGTAGAGTTTGGGAAAAAATAATGATTCAGACATCAATTTTGTGTACTCAGAAAGTTCAATCTTCTTTCAGAATCATTCATCACCAAGTGTAATACATTATCAATGCCTGCTTAGTTAGAAAAGAAAAGGTCACATTGAAATTGCTTGAATCAGTGGTATCTCATTAACCTAGAAACATTTTCTTGTGCAGGTTTATGATGTTACCAAATTTTTGGAAGATCACCCTGGTGGAGATGATGTTTTGTTGTCATCAACCGGTAAATCATCTTCGAGTTTGTACTAAATTGAGCATAACTACATAATCTGATATTTCATCTGAGACAAGAGTATTGTTAATTCCTCAGGTAAGGATGCAACTAATGATTTCGAGGACATCGGGCACAGTACCTCTGCAAAAGAGATGATGAATGAATACTATGTAGGAGATATTGATGCAACAACGATCCCTGCCAAAGTGAAATACATCCCACCAAAGCAGCCACACTACAACCAGGACAAGACTTACGAATTCATCATCAAACTTCTCCAGTTTTTGGTTCCAGCGGCAATCTTGGGCTTGGCAGTTGCAGTCAGACTCTACACAAAATAAACTCAAGTTTTAGCCCTTTGACAGAGATAATAAGATACTATCAGAAGTTTACTTTGAATGTGATGTGGAGTCATTTACTTTTCCTTTTTGCAATACCTCCTGTGATAGTTAGTTACCATGAAACTTTTCCATGCCCGAGGAATTTCTCCATTTTGTGTGTTGTCACCATATGAATGGTCAGTCTGAAATACCACTGTTAATGCGTTTTCTGGGTACCAATTTTACATGGAAATTAAAAAAAAATACTTCTATTGAAAGTCTCATCTCTATTATCAAGTTTTGAGAATCCAAACGAGAGATCTTTTGGTTAAGCGTAGCATCTTTCTTTAAATTTCCAAGGTCCTGTTTTCACAATTTATGAACTTTTCTGACTATTTATGAAGTGAATTCATTATTAATCTTTGTATGATCTGGCAGTGCTCTTTGATACTTAATAATGCACAGCAGTGTAGTTTTAAAATGAAAAAGGACAATGAATTAAACATTATTTTCCATCGAATTTTCATCGCTATGATTTGGAATGCTTAAATTTAGAACAGTATTCCCATGTGAACAGTAGATTACCCTACTACATAATCCCAACTAAAAGTTGATAATATCCAAGATAAAACTTTGTACCGACTGGAGAAAGTAACTTAAATTTTAAAAATGAACTTCATGAACTGTCATTATGCAAATTAATAAGATTCTACAATTGAGGAAAAGTAATAACTTTGGAGCAGAAATACTCTACGGGGAAGGTGAATTTACAAATTGTATCTTGTTGCACAGTTGCCACAGAAGGCAAAGATCTAAATTTGTAAAGATCTGCAATCTAATTCATACATGTATCTAATCTGATACACTTCAAAAACATTCAGAAACTAGTACATTTCTTCTTCCTGACACAAACGGTAACAATCTGCTGAAGACATGAAATGGGAATGTTCGTGATAGACTGAAGACATGAAATGTGAATGTTTAGATATACAGTTCCAGTGATCGCCAAACCTGTAATTGTTTGCTGAAAATCGTTGGTGTGATTCCGTGCGGCAGGCATTTAAAATCTTGAAGCCTTCAAAGATCAGTTATCAACTCACTGCTGCTCCACTCAACCTCATTTGGAAGAAAATTTGACAACAAACTTTTCAAGTAGCTTTGCTGTCGCCTGAAATCTCTAAAAGAGAAAATCCATACAAAAAGGAAAAAACTTGATTTTTTTTTAGAGGAAAACCAATTATTTTTTGCAAATGTATTTTGTTCTTTGGAGGACAAATTGAGTTCGAACATCAAATTACCCACCTGAAAATGCCTCATGTGCGAGAATGCTTCAAAAATCTCAGCAACAAACTTTCCATGCAGTTTTGTTGTAATAAATCTGCTATCTTAGTGAGAGCTTGAAGACTATTGTCTTTGTCAGGAAATTGCCATAAATCCAAGAAGCAACCTAAAGGATTTCATCTGCATATTGTTTCCATGCAAAGGCCCATGATTACATGAAGACAAAGATTTGAGTTTACAATGCCATAATGAAAGTTTCGATAGGAATTGTTTCAGCAAATTCATTGGTCAGATTCAGTTAAGACATCTTGTTAAAAACATATAATTTATATCGATGAATTCTTATAGATAGGCAAATTCCCTAAAATAACAAAACATAATTCAACTCAAGGTTTATACTCAATATCTCATTCACGGATAATTGCATCCTAATGAACTTTCATCAGAATTTCACACAAAATATGGATATAGCTAACAATTGGAAAGCAAAGATGAAGTTAAAGATTATTTTATGTCCAAGTTCATACTATCTTAGTACTATGGAAAACTATGCTATTAAAGGCAAAACATATATGACGGAACTTACATAGTTTATAGTTGAAACTACAATTTAATACGTTTCGCTTTGACATTGAAATAATTATGTTAAGATGTTTTTCACGACTTTAAAAATTACTCACTGAACAATTTTGTAACATGCATAATCCAAAAGAAAGGAACTATAATCTATTGGTCTGGCCATGACATTTCATCATAAATAAACATCAGTATGAGAGCAAAATACAACAGAGATATTAATAAAATATAAAATCATACATATAAAGATGTTGAATGACAAAACTTATTCAGTTTATCTAACAAGGAAGGTATTCAGTGGCAGTTAGATAAAGAACAGCCCTTTACTTGAAATTCAATTGTTACCAGAAGACCAGGTATTTTTGCTGAGATCCAAAAGGCAGAAGAAGAAAGAAAAGGTCCACTATGAGAACCCCTCAGATAATTAGTTATCTAGCCTGTTATCACCTACATACACAAATAAAGAATTCATTTTGATAAGCAAGTCAGTTGTTGTGAGAGATTGGGATGTTTCCTAACATCCTACATATTGAAGCCAATGAAGTGCATACTAGCAAACAAAGAGCAGGATATCATTTTTTTTTTCGTTCCAATTATGATTGTTGCTAGAATAATGTAAGACTTGTAAGGGTATATGTATTGTAAGTGCATACTTGTAAGACGCTACACATGTAATAACAAGATCAATGATTCATGAGAATCACACAAACCAATTAGATATTTGTTTGTTAAGATGTTTAATAGACATCACTGCATCTTCATCAATAGTCTTAATCTGACCGTTTCGAGGTTGCTGCCCTCGTGGGCAGCCACCTTCAGGTGTGCTGCCTGCTGTTGCCCCCTTGCCCTTGTGCCCCTCATTGTTGCCAAAAGGTGTGCTCCCTTCTATCGCTTTCTCCTCCACGACATCATTGCTGTCCCTGCTGTAGCAACAACGACCACCATATTACGTTCCGTCGGCACCTACAGCAGCAACAACGACCACCATATTACGTTCCGTCACTGTGTACACCATCACAAGCCCTTGCAAAAGCTATCTCAATGCCTCCACGTGGTTCCCCATATCATCGCCTAGCATCCTCTCCAATGTCACGTACTCTCATCAAACACAAACTGACATCCAACCACCTGGAAGAAGACTTTGCTGCTCTACGATACAGATCTGCTTTGTCTGCTGCTGTAGCCTACTGCCTGACATAGCTGTCTGCCACCTACCATTGACGCTGTTGCTTGCCACCTGCTGCAGCCACCTATCACTGCCACTTCCTCTTGTTGTTTCCGTTGTTGTTGCTATCACTTGTTCCTGCCTGCTGCCATCGCCGGACTCCTCTGCTCCAACAACCGAACTTTTGCTGCATCACACTACCTATCGCAAGTCCATCGTTTCTATTCTTGCCTCCTAACACAAAAAATAGAAAAAATAGCCTCCTTATATATATAGAGAGAGAGAGAGAGAGAGAGAGAGATCACAGTCAGTCCTCTGTCACTGACCACCGTCCACTAGCACCTGCTAGTCGAGTGTGTCCTCATTGCTACATCACCCGACCACTGTCATCACAAAGGAGAAATCATTGTTCTTCGTATTGGTAACTCTTTCCAACTTTCTGCATTTTGCTTACTATCCTGTGACATATTTAGTGCACTAATAACGAATTCATAGGATTGTACGCTAACTCCACATATCATTTAGCATTTTCTTCACTGAGTTTCACTTTACTGTTCTCGTATACACATCATCACGTTGAAATCAATTTTTTTACTTTTGCTTGCTAGCTGAAGTTTGCTTAACTTATTGGTAGATTGTGCTAAATTTTCTTATATCTCTAATATAGATATCAAATATGTCGAACAATAGTTATGATTCTCATGTTAGTCATAACCCACAACTTGTCACTAGTTGTTTACCTTCGAAGTTATCCAAGATCTCGCTCGTTAGTGTGATATCCTTAAGTGTAAAATAAACGTCTTCACATAAAAACATTGTTCATTCATCAAATATAATGAAACTATTAAACCATCACACTTGAATCATATTTTTCACTTGGTTCAAGTTCCTTCACCTTATGATCATCCACGTGACCCTCCTCGACACCTTTACACGGTTCCCCATTTCATAGCCCTTATCCACCTCATGCTAATGTTCCTCATCAAGTCGAGGACGAACCATCCTTTGATGGCAAATTTGACCCTAAGACATTCCTTGGGGGGTTAGATAAGTTAGAAGATTATTTTGATTGGTACAATATGCCTGATGATCATTGTGATCGTTTCGCCAAAATGAAACTTCAAGATTCTACAAAAAGAGGAACATTTTGATTATCCTTCTATTCAGTTGTGGTCTGAGATGGAAATTAAACCTAGAGGGTGATATGTTCTTGTTCACAATGATAAACTTTTGGAGGATTGGATGAATTTGCGACAGGTTTCTTCTACCGTCCAACATTACATGGAACTTTTTAAAAAGATATCTTGAGTAGGTTGTTGCTTCACATTTTGTTCATTATCTTCACTCTAAAATTAAATGTGGAATGCAACATCATGAGTTCGAGTTCTTAGATGATGCCCATTATGAAGCGGTTCAAGTTGAGTCATAGGCTTCGTTTGGTAAAGTTGTACTTCAAAGCTAGCTATAAATAAAGCTTGCTATGTGATGCTGTGGAGAAAAGGAAGATCATCCTACTGTGGGAGAAAGCACAAATATGGCTGTCAACAACAGACATTTTTGAGAGAAAGCAGATAAAATAAATTTTACCAAACACATTTACATCGAAAAGTAAGTTCTGCTTTCATCAAAGCAGCAACTCCATAGCTTTACCAAACGCAGTCATACTGATGTAGTCAAAGTAGTCGTGTTTTACCTAAGTCTACACACATGCCCTTCATTTTCGCATATTCTCAAATAATAGTCCAGGTGTTGTTTCTAAAAGATCTACACGTGTTCACACATGCTTTCATTGTCATACTATTGATCGCATTCCTTATCAATGCTCACATCATGGTCTTGTCATCGGTCCAGAGTCATTTGTTTTTCCTTCGCATGATTCCCTTACTATCTCACAAGGTGATATTTTTCATCGAGTTGAGTTTGATGTGTCATCTTTCAATGATCATTTTGATCCTATAATCTCTTTCATGACCGAGTTAACTCTTGTTGAGATTCTTTTTATCGAGCCCAGAGTTTTATATTTTGTTGATATTTCTCTTTTTAAGACATTAGTTTCTAAACATGTTGATCTTTCTCATACACACTGAAATGCTGAACTTGAGGAGATTGATCCACTGTCCGAACTTTTGAACATTGATGGACCTCTCTCCATTAATCCTTATCATTATGATATGCATACTTCATCTAGTTCTCAAATTTGCACATATGTTGATCCTATATAATTAGTTACTGATCTTTTTGAGATTGTTCATCCTTTTGCTCTGCCTATTTATGACATTGAGAAAGATATGCAAAACATTAACATTTTCTAATGATGATTATAAGCTTATTTTTTATGAGCATTGCAAATTTGTGGGCATACATTTGAATGCATATGTGATGGTTCATATGCATCATGAACTTTATCCTAGCATTACTTTTGATGAGTTTTATGAGTGAGTCACTACTAGTCTACATGTTTTTCCTAGACATAAACCCAATTTTTATGTACTCAATTTTGAGATTACACAGTTAGTTGGTCAAACAAAGGATGATACAGAAGGGCATCGTCGGGAATGATGCCCGAGCTGAACGCGTTAGTTGGTAGAGCTCCGCTCTTGCAATTGGGTCGATTTTCTATTTGACTTTGACATTAGCTTAGTGTTCAATGTCAAAAATTTTCACCCATATTGTGATGAGCTTCTTTTTTGTCTACATGTGATTTCACTAGTAGCAATTGTCATGTTGTCCGCTAATTTAGAAGATTTCGAAGTTGTCACCTCGACATCATCAACATCTCTTTGTTTGTTGGGTTGATCAATCACCTACTTGTAATTGCTTGGATTTCTGAATATGATTTCGTCATCTTGATGTTGTTCTTTGTCATTTATATCGTCTTGCAATTCGTTGGAGTCGATTTTTTCTCAATCGGGGAGGATTGATGTAGAACAAGGATATTATGGGCCTTATGCTATAATAATTGTTCTTTAGTTATGGGTTTCGTGTCTTTAGTTTAGTTATGATCCCATTAAAGTTTTCCTTGTTTTAGATTTCTTTTTAATTAGTTTTCCTTTTATTTAATTTTCCTAGTTATTTGGTATATGGGGGGTTTAGAACCCTATAAATACTCTTGTATGATTTCTTTAAGACTTTAGACTTGATTTGTGAATATTTGCTATAAGTATACTTTTTTTCTAAGCGGATTCAAGTCTCCACCACATTTCTATGTAATACATATTGAGTAATCGAACATAAGAAAACACCTGCAACACACTCATCAAACATACTATAACCACCAGTCTTCCTGACAGCCTAAATTACAAACAGCAGCTATAAATATACCAGGATCTAAGAGCATAGAATCGCCATGCCTTAAGAAATCATTCAGGACATATATTTCTCTTCCACAGTACAGGAAAAAGCTCTTCTCAGCATTACTACTGACAATTAACATAACCCGTAATCTACATTATAGAGACTAGATTACACAATCAATTGTTTAATGTATTTCACAATGGTATAATTCTTTGAAGTTATGAATTATAATGCAGTGGTACACTTCAGGATGATTAAATAAGCTGTAGTTTATTTCAGAGTAAAACGGTATTAATCAATAAGACTGAAAGTGGAAAATACGAGAACTGAGACCAATTACTAGTGGGAGGGAAGATTAGCCTAACCTCTTTCCTATATATATGCAGAAACCAACAACTCATTTCCAGATCCCTGATTAGTTGTAATTTTTGCTTTGAACACACCACTTATCAGGCATCCTATTAACTAATAAATAATAGATATCTCATATTTTTCTGTCAAAACTCCTATACCAAGAACCCAAGTCCTAATGCAGGACAGTAACACAAACAATTCTATTGATCATAACAGCGTCCCAAAAATTTAAAATTTGGACTAATGCACGATGACGGTGATGCAAACCAAGGTTCATCAAAACAAATCAACCTCTGAAGAAACCAACAAAAGACAAATCTTTGCAAATAAATGAGAACCCAAGATTCTAAAGAAAATAACTTCATTGATTTATCGTTGACTCTGAAAATTCTTCTTTCATATATATGCTTTTATAGGATTCCAAAGACTAGAATCATGCTAATACAAAGACTAAGAATTTAGGACTCCACGACAACTAGGAAAAGGAATAAGACACAAACTAAAGCTCTAAGTTCCTATTATGACTCGGAGAAAACATAAAAGAAAACAAAATTAAAGCAAATTAACATTCTAGGACTCCATATTTAATAAGCCTCTCCTACATCAAGTTCTCTAATCAAAATGTTTATACTACCAAAACATGCATCATTCGCCCGTGATAAGTTATGAGAAATATTATTTTGCCTTGAAGTTTCACCCCAAGAAGTAATCTCTAACTAGAAGTTTAAAATGAAGAGGAAAAGAAGTAGTTCATAGCTATGAATCAAGTGAAGCTGTGATGCTTGCAGCAGCGACGTAAGACAACCAAAGAAACAGTCTTTACTGTCAGGCCACCATGGATTGGTTGCAGCTTAATGATACTGAATAAAACTAGATTTTTGAACAAATGGATTCATCAAATTTGTGTGATTCTTATGTCACTGGTGAATCGTCACATATGAGCCCCAACTGGCAGTTCTATATGCAGTCTGGACATCAATATAGTACAAACAAAAGACACAAGATTATAAGTAGATATAGATCCACAGAGCAAGCACATATATCTTGTAAAGTTACATGCCTGGTTGTATGCTAAAATGTGACTCATCCATGTTCTTTTAACATTTAAGCATTGATAATTAGACTTATTTGTTAGTTAATTTAGGAGTTTGATTACAAAGAAAGTAAAAATGACGCAACATTTCACAATGAAAAGTATGGAGTCCAGCTAAGTTTACTTATTTACATGTCTATGAAGAAGGCACCATTGATTCCTATATGCTTCGTAGTTTTTTTTTCTATCCACAGAATGCACGCACACACATATTGCTGAAGTGAAGAAGTTATTCAGTCCATGTATTCTGCCCACTTTTTAAAGATGACATGTAGCCATATGATATATACCAAGTATTATGTTTAATAAGAACATACAAAGGTACTTGAGAAAAATGGAAGAAGAAAGTTTACACAAGACTCTAAAGCAGAAACTATCACATTATTTCTCATTGTTGTAATGTGGTGATTTTACAAAAGATGTAGATAACATTAGTTAGAAGTTTGGAGAATGAACATACATTTTAGCCAAGTGGGTGACCTTCATTCGTACAAAAAGGCCAAGTTTTTTACTTTATCCAGGTTTCTTAGAAAGAAGGAAATCATATATAAACAGAAGAACAGGCATTTGTGATGGATATAGAAGTCTCCTGTTGTCATTATAATTGGATTCCACAGTATACTGCATGGATCAGTCGTCATATCTTCCCACGGGTGCGTGCCAAGGCTCCAAAAGAATGGAATAGCATAATCTTTTGCTGTCTCCAACATTCCTACCAATCCTCGAGGAGGTAATGCTCAATGAGGACGTGAAAGAAAGCTCACCTAAGTCTCCGCATAGCTCCCCTTGGCATCCATCTCGCCGGCCCGTATGCCCAGTGGCGGAAACGGCTCGACCGGCAGCCTTCCCTTGCCCTGCGACAGCAACTCCTCGGTCCGTTTCTGCATGCTAATGAGCACATTGTGCCACATGTTCGCCCTCGAACGCGCCCGCCCCGACAGGCCGACCACGTTCAGGTCCCCGAAGTCCTCCGGCCGCATATCCAGCACTTCCTCCGGCGCCGCCCCGTCGATAACCCTAATGAGGCAAGCGCAGAAGCCCCTGGTGATCTCCGAATCTGAGTCGGCGGCGAAATGCACGCGGCCCGCTCGCACGTCGAGAGAAGCCAAGAGCCAGACCTGGGCGGTGCAGCCCGCGACGCGGTTGGACGGGGCGCGATCAGGCTCGGGGAGGGGCGGGAGAGAGGAGGCGTAGGCGAGGAGGCGCTTGACCCGGTCGAGGGGCTCCGGGAGGGAGCGGAACTCGTCGACGAGGCGGGCGAGGCGGCGGCGGGCGAGATCGCCACCAGTGGCAGAGAAGGCGGAGAGGAGATCCTCTCGCGAGGGTCCGGCAGAGGGGGAGGCCGGGGGTGAGGGAGCGTGGAAGCAGCGTAGATGGACGAGGAGAGGAGGTCGCCGGAGGAAGGGAAGCGGCGGGCAGCGGGGGTGGGAAAGGACGGCGGTGTTAGGATTACCGTTTGGGAGGATGAGGTTTGCAGCTGTTGTCGTCGTCGATGCCACCACCACCATTTTTTTTATGCGGTAGCTCCTTTTAATTTGCTTTTCTTTTCCTTGTGTTATTTCACTCTGTTTTATAGTGTGCTTGGCTCTGTTTTTGTCCTGTTTCCTACCAAGGGACACCTCTGTTTTTTATTTTCTATTTATTTTTTTTATCAATGGAAGTTTTTGCCCTGTTTCATACTCTGTTTCCTTTAATTCTCTCTCGAGGGAAAAAAACAAGTATCTGTGAATTTTATTGCAATAACCAAATGAATATTCTGCGAATTATGTTGCAATAACCAAATGAATAATTCATAAATTGGAACCACCGACGGACATGATGATTCAGGGGATTACAGAGGGGTATGGATCATAGTGTTGGGAAGAGCAACTGGCAATAATAACATTTGCATTTTTCTACTTCTTTCAGTTATTATAACATTACATTAATACACTTTTCGAGTGTTATAATGTGATATAGTATTAAAAAATGAATAGACTAACTATTTCTGGAATATAAATGATTAAAGGCATCTTTCTTTTTGTATCAGTGCCTTGCGATCCAAAATTTATTAAAAAATATTAAATGCTTGGTCCAACGTTGCATTCAAGGCATTGCTCGAGAGGGAAAGCTGACTCCAAAAAGATGAGATGTGGGGGCCCCTTGAACCTTGATGTTGGCTTCCATTTGTTGCCTTGTAGTTTCCTTTTACTATTTTGAATGGAAAATTAGCATCTTTTTGTGGCTTGACCCAAATAAGTTGCATTTGACTATGGGCCTTGTGGCCGACGATGTTGGAGCATGCCCTCACGCCAACGAATGATCGTGACTTATGTCTTGTGTTTTTTCGGCTATTACCAATTTATTAAAAGAAAAGACAAACAAAGAATCAAAATAATTTTAGGCACACGCGTGACGTCTCTTGGTTCACTCACGATTATGAGGTAAAAATCATAATTTATTAATGAAATTACGTCTTAAAGTTAATCGAAACTAGTTTTAATTTAATTTTTAAAAAAAACATTTTTTATTAGAGTAATAAATTTTGAATTAATTAGGTGTGAAGAATTCTGAAAATCGAGGATATCGAGCAAGTATGATTTTTTTATTCGGTGCTAATAAATAAATCGCGACAATATTATTATACAAGATAGAAAAGAATTCCCAAGTGGTTTGAGTTGTGTAGTTTTCTCTTTCTTCCTCAGCATGCGGAAGCAATGCGTGAACGTCACACTTTGCGCAATGCTTGGAGCAAGAAGAAGAAAACAACTCTGAAAAGAACTCTGTGATAGCGGAAGGACAAAATAATCACTGAAAAAGCTTTATAATCTCCTGGAATTGTCTGCAGGACACTGAAATCTGTCTCAGAGGTTAACTTATTTAATAGCAAAATAGTGAGAACATGAATCTAGTACAATGGCGCACGAAGTAAAAGGTCTTTAATAATCTACAATTCTTAATAAAATAGTTAACAATTTATTTAGTCATATAGAGGTTAAGTGTTCAAGTCTTGAGTGTGACCTTCTAATCCGAAAAAAAAATTTCAATATGATGTTTACCATCGGATTCATTTGCTTCTTTAATTTTTTTTATTTATCTATTCTTATATTACGTCATGTGCCTCTTTTTTAATGGAAAAAGAAATATACCAGACATTGAGTTACATATGTGAAAATGCAAGATCGAATATGGTTAACAATTACATGTTCAGTGTATGCATGATTCAGAAGTTAGTGATGCACGATCAAGTAAAATTTTCTGTCATGGTGAAATGTAGGATGATTAATAACGATGTAAGAAAAGAATGTATAGCACATTTATAAAGAAAATTTTGATGTTCTTTTATAAATGAACAGTGATCAGATTATTTGTTAAAGTGTCATTATTTTTTAGTGTGCTACACGCTCTTTGCCCCTGATAACTATTGAGAGAAAGAAGAACAAATATGGTGTTTTCGATATTCAGGGATATTTATATGATAATCAATATAATTTGTTCAGGGATTGAATACCTATTGTCATCTAAAACTTGAAGAACTGTCTCTGCTGCGAACCTCAACATAGCTCTGCTACATGCAATTTAGGACAAATACAGCTGCACCATGACCCTCAACTGCAAGAGATAGTGTATCGTTTAGGCTTCCAAGATTCTTCCCACTCCATACTTCAATGCAGTTACATGGACCTTTTTTGTTTGGTATGGCACTAGTCACATCAGAAATTTTTGCAGATATCACTGTCATTTCCGAATTAAGGTTGAAAAAGGAGAGATATATTTCCCCTGCATTGGCTCAAAAAAAGAAAGTGCAAGTTAGTATGCGGCAGGAACTGCCACTTCATTGAAAATTTCTGATCTTTTATAATTCTATTATATCTTTTGTCAAGACAATCTTTGCAGAAGAAGAAAGACTATTGAATTACCATTTCTTCCGGTTGCTATCCAAGAGCGAATTCCGTCATTGGCAACAGGAGCTGCATCAGAATTATGAACATGACGTTTGATTCTGACATAAATTTGAGCAGAAACATGGGGAAACTGCAGAAACAATTGTCAGCTGATAATTAAGATATTTCTCTGTAGGCCAAGCAAGTATATAAAGAATGCTGAGATACATGCAATCAACGAGGAAAATTACAAGTGTTCAGGAAATCTCATGAAAACTTCTAGAAATCAGATGTGCTACGGTAATACCTCCATATTGTTTATGCAATAAAAAGAGAAAAAAATGTAGACAAAGAAACATACCTCCATATTGTTTTCGCTATTGGAATCTATCTCCAGTAACGTAGGATTTGTGATAATAAGATATGTATCGGAATCAAGATTTCTTAGATCACCTCCATATATTATAGGAGACTTAGCCATGCACCAAAGGCTCATCTGATTCAACGACCATCTACATCAAGTAATTGATCACTAATAAACAGAACTTGGCAAAGAACAAATATAAGATTGGCAAACCTGGGTTTTCTGCTCAGTAGGAGTGAGGTTACATTTCCTGTAAGGGCCGTGGTTTGCATCTGATTTTGTTACAGCAAAGAGCTTAATGTTAGAATTAGTATAAAACAGTAAAAAAATGACAAGGAATTTAGAGATGAGAAGCATGATATTAGATTTCTAAAACCAGGCTTGTTCAGCATGTAGAAAATTATTCTTCAAACAATCTAGTTGACAACCTAAGCAAATTACCTCTCTCTTTGGCTAGTACGTTCATTTATAATTTCCTACATGGAACATCATTTTTCCATGAAATTTCTTGGTAGACATCTCTGTCTTATAATCAGTGCATAACTTTTTTTTTTCTTTTTGTGAAATCTGTTACCTGTATGCAGTTGCAATTACCATATCAATCAGAAGAATAGGCAGAAGTATGAAAATTATAATCATTAGAGCCTTATAGTTTCAGTAAATTTACGAAGTTGTGCATAAGTTCCGCACTATCATCAAATCTGTAGTTTCTGGAATGGTTTCAGATCGTATCTTATCCTGTGTTAAGATATGTTCTTTTAGTAGCATCTGTAACTTGGAACCATCTATGAAGTTGCATCAGAAAAAAATAATTTGATTATCCTTATATCTAGGTTTTGAACAGATAGAAGTTGGTTGAAAAAAATATGAGGTCATCTACTACAAGAAATTTATTACTTGGGTCAGTAAGCCATCCAAATGGTAGCATGTCCAAGTCAGGCCAGGACTTTCCAAGTAACCCTTCAGCTCCGATTTTCTTAGCAGCAGCAAAATCTCTGAAGTAGAGAAATGATTATTTCCAAGAATGTACATATAACACACAAGCATGATTGATTTGTGGACTGGTTACTACTGTGAAAATGGTGATGACTTGAGGATAAATATACTTCGGAGGACGATAAAACTTACCTCGCTACATCAAAGTGCAATTCAACAGCTTCCCAGTTATCCCAATCATCTCCAGTGATCCTGTACATGTTTACCCTGTTACTGAGGGCATCAGCCATGGGTGGATTTACTCTTGTTCCAGGTGAAATGGACATTACAACTGGGCGCTCAAGTGTTTCCAAAATCTGTATTATTTTATTGATTTTGTCAACTTCATATGACATCTTATCAGATCTGTCATGAAGACATCAGCAGGTCCATTTACCTCTGATACTGTAATAATTTCTTTTGAATCAAGATCATCTCCAAAGACACAATCAAGTTTCACTGAAATGAAAATTGAATTACAAAGATCAACCCAATTATAGATATGGCGTGTAAAGGATTAGCTGCATTATCTTGCATTCCTTAACTAGAATGAACCTTATCCTGACCACTCAATGGAAAATCACAAAATAAATAAGAGATAACTTTGCTTATTACCGAAATCAACACCCCATTCAGCATATTGGTGATACAGAGATCTCAAGAATGCTCTTCCAGCCCCAGTATCCGTGTTGACACTCATAGATCCATTATGCAACCATGCACAAGTCTTATCCGTCATTCCTATATCTTTCGCTGACCATGTTCGACCAGATTCTTGGTAGGCAGCCCCCTGCACACTCAATAAATAAAGCAACATCAAAAGATTGGGATGGAATGCCAATTTGATTTAGTTTCTAGTAAATTTTCATTGCATGAAAAATCACCGTAATTGCAGCAAGATTAATTATCTGAAGTCTTCGCATCAAGTGAATTGAAACATTTTGCAGCATAAATATAGAGCATTGCGGATATCATTGACATAATTTTAGTTACATTTTTATATCATTGCATACTGTTTCTTACTGTATGATAAACTTATAATTCCACCATTAAGATGATAGCTTATACACTAAGTTTTAGCTGTTCAATTCATCAAATAAAATTGTGGTTTCTCTAAAGGCTTGAAGAAGAAATACAAAGGAGATGGATGAAGGTTAAGAATTTTCCACAGTTATATTGATCGAAAGAAATAGAAAGGGATTTAATGAAGGTAAAGATAACAAGTCGTACCGTGTCCACATCCAAGATTGGTGTATCTGAACTGACAGCTTGTGTGGTAATTCCTCTCATGAGATGAATCCCAAACTTCAATCCCATTGCATGAACTTTGTCAGCAACTTCTGTGAATCCTTTTCCGCCTACAGATGACGGCCACCTCTCAGGGTCGGGGTATGGCCGACCCCATTTATCGACGTTATCATTACCGAAGGAGTCAAATGGGGCACCCTCGACATTCTTCCGATACCACAAGAAGTCCACAACAGCATACTACATCATGTAAAGAAAGATCAATAGACAGTTCTATCACCTTTCAGCATGAAATGGCATCTCATATCTACTTCAACATTTGCAACTTATGTACTCATTGGAAGAAACCTGACCTCATACCCAAATTGGCTTAGTTTATCAGCCATTTTCTGAGCATTTTGCAGAAAAGCTTGCTCATCAACAAGCCAAGAGAAAGAATCGTAAGAGTTCCACCCTCTCGGCGGAGTGCTTGCATGTTCAGATTGTCCATCCACCTCAATCACTACTCTGCATGTTTGTTAATCCCATAACTGCTCATTTTTTGTTTCAACCAAAAGGATTGGTCATACACATTGCTTTAAAGAAAACACAAAAAAAAATGCCACTAGTACTCATTTTAAAATTTAATATGACAGGAAACGCATGATATACCTTGTAACAACCGACAGTAGCATCAATCTCAGAAATATTTGCTCTAAAAGGTAAAGAAGAAAACTCGAACATAACTCCTTATAATACTGGAGTGAATCAAAAGATCACACACCAAGGGCTTTTGTAGAACAAATTAATCATAACGCTCCTCAGAAAGAATACAACTCAATTATAAACAAGAAATAGCTCATTTCTCCTGCATAACGTGGCAGTTATAGCTCCTCTAGAAGATTATTCCATCCAGAAAAGTAAGAGTAAGAACAGCATCACATGGTCCATATTTTAGCACCCATAAGAACAGAAAAAAGTTCCGCTTTGAAGAAAACATGATTCAGAAAACGAAAGAGAGCAGAAAAGTATTTGCAGATAACTGACCCGTAGAAGCAAATGGCGGACAAGAGCAGAAGACAGGTGAAATCCGTCATGGCTTTCCAGGGCCCTGCATCTACCATTGTAACAGTAGATTCAATTCGTGACAGCAAACCCAAATGTTATTAATATAATCATTGTAACAAAAAAGAAAGAAAGAAGAGGTATAAAATAAATAAATTAGAAAAAGAGATAAGAGAAATAGATAAATAAGGAAAAAAATAAGAACTCAAATAAAAAGATAAATAAGAAAAAGGAAAGAAAGATAAAATCACAAGAAAAGGACAAAGACCAGGAGGTTGAGGTGGTTATATTGCCAACTCTAGTAATAAACTTTTCTTAATATATGACTTATCCCAAAAAGATTATACTACATATACATAACATATAATTAAATATATATATATAAGTGAATACAATAAAGAAATAGAATTTTAGAGATAAGGAATAAATCATGGAAAAATCCAAGTAATCTTTTCGTAAATACAAGTGACCTTTTCGTAGATGTTTGCCCCCAATCGGATCAGGAGATAGAATTGATTATGGAGACAAGGAGGGGCTAACTATATCAATATATAGAATCTTGCTAAAAATGTGGAGCGAGCGGGCAGGTACATCTTTCTTAGCCAAAGTGGCCCTTATGGGTTGGGTCACACACGTGCTACAATGGCAATGACAATGGGAAGCAAGGCTTTAAGGCGGGGCGAATCTGGAAAGATTCTTCAGGCCCTCAGTTCGGATTGTTCTCTGCAACTTGGGAACATGAAGTCGGAATATGTCCATGTCGGTATTAGCCTTGTTTCCGTTGTTCTAGAGTCGATAGTTTAATTGCTCGTGTTGAATCAGTCGGGAGTGACTGTCGAAGACTTCACAACTATGTTTGTCTGGCCATTCTTTGCTCTTAAATGCGGCAGGTAGCGGCAGAGAGAATTTTTTCCTAACCGGCAAGAGTGGTCAAACATCAAAGATTGGTTTTTCCATATTTGTGTGTGGTTGAAGTCATGAAATGCCTTCTCAAAGAATGCGTGGAGCAAAAAATAGTGATTGACCACTTTTTGGATGTATATCGAGGTACTACACATCTTCGGCTGCTTGAAATCTTAGTTGAACTATACATACATACATACATACATACGTACGTACATACATACATACATACATACATACATACATGAAAGGTCATATCGTTAGATTTAGTAATGCACATGAACCACAAGTAGATAGTCCAGTTTTTCTTGTGAAGTACTATAATTTTCTAAACCTCAAATAAATCCCAATATGATCATAAATAGGACAAAAAATTCGATGGCAGAGCCTCCAGACCCTCACCCTCACCCTTAACCTCCTTCCCTTTTTCGTCTGCCCCTTCCAAACCCTAATCTCCCCCCATTGTCTACTGCAAATGGTCTGCCCCTCTCAAATCCTTCTCCTGCTCAAACTCTTCCCCCTTTCTCTACTGCATATGGAGGCAATAGATGGTCTGATGTTGTGCGAGTTCGCCGACCATCCTCTGTGGCGCTTCCCCTGATCCCTAAGCAAAGATTGCAATACATTCAAGATGTGTCTACATATGAAATCGTCATTCAAACAGAGGATGTTGCCCAAAGGATTAGAGATATGAAACTTTGCTTGATGGGCAGATTCTTAGGGAATGATAGCGCGATGGAAAAACTCTGTTCAGATCTTCCAACCCTCTGGAACCTATGGTCATCCCTCAGGATCGTCGAACTAGGTAATCACTACTTGCTTTACATGTTTAATGATGAAACTGATCGTTTAAATACCCTCACTAAGAATCCTTGGAACTATGACGGAAATTTCTTAAATCTGACTCAAGCAAAACTTTTTTTTCGCCCTTTTGATGATTGTATGTCTACTTCGCCTATTTGGATCAAATTTTCGGGTCTCGCTTTTGAATTGGGAAAGTCCGAAATCATTCTGTGCATCGCGTCTATATTTGGTAATCCTATAAAACTTGATGAACATATTGCAAAAGGTGATAAGTTCAAGTTTGCGAGGGTATGTGTCGAGTTAGACCTTGCCACGCCGGTGAAGCAGGGAACTTGGATCCGGCTGTCGGACGGAACCTTCCACAACTTTGCTTTAATTGTGGTAAGTGCGGCCATTATTTAGATATGTGTCCATATCGCCAGGGATCGGAAGGACTACTCCCCGCTGGTAATGATGGACTTCTGTTGTATGGTACCTGGTTGCGATCCTTCCCCCTGCGTCGCCGGAGCCCAGTCGATGCCACCTCAGGGGATGGCCCCATTGAGAACCCGCGCGGGATGGAGCGTCGGAACGAACCGAACCCGGTTCACCGTCAGGTGTGGCAACCAAGACCGGTTCTCGGGAACAGGTTTGAAACCCTAACGGAAGTAGATCACGACCGTTCAGAAATGGATCTTGATCGCTCATTGAATCACACCGTCGTCAATGCCTCAACGAATATTTCACCGGGTTCGAGAAGACAGGATAGGCAAGTGCGCTCTCACGTGACACCACTCCCTGATGATAAGAACAAAGAAGTCTCTGCCAGCCTCGAGGGAAATCTCGTGGAAAGGACTCTTGGGGTCTCAGGGATCTCACCACGTGTCCCCTCTCGCCCTTATCATACGGCCAGAACATCAGGCGAAGACCCTCAGGTTATCTCTCCTCTAACAGACCTTGCTGCTCCCCCCC
>LTAE01004529.1:0-25252 GCA_001647135.1 Pontederia paniculata | reverse complement strand
TAGATGCTCTGATCGACCGCATCTCTGTCTCTTCAGCCCTCGGACGACCTCTATCTCTTCATCGGTCGTCCGCTTATCCTGTGGTCGTCTGATCTTCAGTTCACCTCAGACCTGACAAACTCTTTGACGTCCACTTGTTTCTCACCAAGTACTCCAGACGACCTTTGTCTTCATCTGAAATCTATCGGTCGTCAGCACTCCATCTTCGATCGATCGATCTTCATTCTGTCATCAACTTTGGTCGTCTGCTGCTTCATCTCTTGAGCCTTCTGACGTCCATTTCACCCTTGGCAATCTCCCGGTCATCCGCTGTCTTCACTCTGAAACTCTTCGACGACCATTGCATTCTTCCTCAGCTCTTTGGTCGTCCATTCTTCATCTTCGGACGACCTCTCCTTCCTCAGCCAAAACACCTCTTTGGCTAAGTCTCCTCACTGGTCATCCACTTCTCCTTGGACCGTCCATTCTCCAACCTTTGTACTGTTGGTGTAGAGCCTTTGGTCGCCCACTGTTCTTCATCGGGCGACCTCTCCTGTTCAACCTTATCTTCGGTCGTCCTCTCAATACCTTTGGTCAACCGCTTAGTCTTTTGACTTTACTTCTTTGATCTTTGATCTTCACATCAGTCGACCACTTCACCTCCTTTGGACGACCGCTGCACCACATAGGATTTTTCTGCTATGTCTTCTATGTACATAGGTCGTCCGCTCATCAATTTAGGTCGACCTATCATTCTCTGAACATGAAAATCTTGTATTTCAAAACATAATTCAACAAGCTTATTAGTCCAAACTAAGTTCCCTCACAAATTTATCATCACCAAAATAATATCGAGATTCTAGATTCAACAACAATGAGATGCCAAAAGGGTCCCGACGTTAGGCTATGATACCTTAACTGTAACGCTCCCAGAAGACCACCCCGCCACGTGGCAGAATGCCCTCCTAGGTGCACTACGACATACTTTATAATCTCGACTTAAACGTTGACTAACAAGACTTGGCCAACAAAAAGGCGGAATAAATAAAAACTTTAAGGAGTTCAAAACTCTCTCTATAACATAAAAAAAATATGTGAAATTCTTACATCAAATAATTGGTCTCAAAAGTCTAAGTAGAACAACTCAATAGAAAAGACTAATGAAGATACATTAAGGATCACTAGACATGTGCAAAGTCAGCCACCACGAACATCAGTCACCGCATGCTCCACCAACATCTTATATTATAGACTACTCACCTACAGGATCCAATACAGGGAATAGAAGTATCCATGAACTATGAAGCCAAATATATAAGACAATCAATAAATAAGCATGATATGATGAATAAAAAGCAATATGAATAAGCTAACGACAAAATCAAAAGATCAATTATTCATTTTCTTAGCTTTCTTACATTTCTTACTTATTTTTCATCATCTTGATCATCATGCTTTCATCTATCATTATTTTTTAACTTTACATCATCTTAACATCGTCTTTCATAACTTATCAACTTTCATTACTTAACATCTTTCATAACTTATCATCGAGAGTGAGCTATGGTTAAGGCCAAACAACAATCACTCTGACCATACTTTATATAAGAAGTAAGCTATGACTATGACCAAACATCAATCATTCCAATTATTATCTTTACTTAAGAAGTAAACTATGACCAAGGTCAAATTTCAATTACTCCACGGCATTATCATTATCATACATCATTTTCATCTTCATCTTTAATTATTCCATCATCATCAATCAGTCATCAATGAATAACATCAATCAGTAACTTAATCTTCTAATACAGTATGCAAATGTAATATTTAGACCAAGTGATTATATTTGTTATATTTGACTTATCCCATTAATGTCTTTGAAATGACTTTGAGGGGTTGCTTTGGTGACTTTGAATTGCTCATGAGTCTTGGAGGTTTCGCCATAGGTCAATGGGGATGCACAAGCCATGACCAACATAGGATGCTCGAAAAGTTCTTTCGTTGCATGGCGAGGAGAAGTCAAGCAATAGGAACTAGGTGTCAGCTGCCCTACCTTCCTATCTTAAACATCACTGCGCTCACAAAATTTAACTATATATGACGACCTCAACATTTAATTTAGTTGAAGCATGATGATCTTTTTTCTTGTCCAAATAATTAATCCTTAATATTTATGAAATAAGATAAAATATCAAATAAAATACCCTTAAAATAACTTATTCCTTGCTTTTTCATCATCCTTGAATTTTTCATTAAAAATAATAATCATCATCAATAACCTTTCATCTAGCCTGTCATGACCCGTGATATACATTTCACGTCCGTGACTCCCGATTTCACGGCCCGTGATGTACATCTCATAACCATAACATGCAGATCATTTAACACGAACGTATTTATCTAAAGGGATCCACATGTTTACATACCAAATCACGTAGGGTTGTTCTTCGTTCTTCAATTACGCCCTCTTAATCTCCTATAGTGCTCCTGATCTCCTTCACATTCTACTAGAGATTTGGGCATAGTTCTACGATGAGAAGGGAAGAGAGAAAGATGGAGAAAGAGAACCTATGAGAGAGAGACCTTACCTAGAGAGAAAAACTTGACGACTAAGACTTTGAAAGAGAGTAAAGTTATGAAGGCTCTTTATGATCTTATTTATAGTCATAGGAATTAGGATTTTCTAGTTTAGTTCAAATTTTAATTTTAATTTTAAATTTTAAAATTTAAACCAACTAAATAATCTCATCTAATCAATTCTTAGATTTAACTGATTTAAATTTAAATTTAAATTCTAAACTCTATTTGAATTTGAATCTTAGGATTGAATAGATTAAAATACCATTATTTAAATAAACCTTTTTTTCTTTTTTGAAGACTAGGGTATTACATGAGAATTTTAGAAGTGATATTAATGACACCCTTAGGTAAATTTTTTTATTATTCATGTGCTTACATTCCTCAATATAGCGGATCTAAAGTCCTAATAAATCCAAGCAATTGCTATTTCTTTTTGTTATGTGGAGCATTGTGCTTCTTGTGCTAGTAAACATGGCTAAGCTCAAGAAAGATCATTCTTGTGCTTCTTGCTTTCTGATCTAGGCTTCATGAAATAGGACAATTGCTCATAATTAAGACTATATTCAGGCATGCTGTTATGATTGTCATTTTTTCGTTATTATACAATCACTTATCAACATCTTGATAGTCACCGGTCAATTAACGAGAGTTTCGTCTGATGCAATACGAGGGCTCCCAAACGTTTGTTTATTCTTCAAAGTTCTTAGACACGTGAACAAAAAATTATTGTGTATAATTGCATAAATGGTATTTTAAATATAGTTTATGATATTAGCTACATTATTTAGTTACAATTGAAAAAAGAATCATTATGGATATAATTAATCTTCATTAATTATTAAAATTAGATGTGCAATAATTTTTATCATTTTTTTCATCTTAAGTATTATAACCTTTTTCAATATAAAATATGTTTACTATTTCACATTTGTGCAATAGTAATGATTTTTATCTATCATTAAAAATGTCAAGTAATTAGCGATTGTCATATTTAATCTTACACCTTTATTAGAAAAATGCAAAAGTCAATACAATTTTTCATCGAATAAAAGAAATATTTGTAAAATATTCAGAATTGCAGGAAACACAAGAAATTTTACTAGTTAAATAAGCATAAACAGGTTGTTTTATGGTGAGATAAATAGGTTAACAACTTAGAAATATATTCAAACATCAATTAATATAGGATTTAATCTTTTCTTTTTAAAATATACAAAATCATCATTTTTAAATGTTGAGAAAATATCTCATTCTTGCCGCTGACAAGAATACTATTATTCCATTTTTTTTCCTTTTTAACCGTGTATTAAAATATTTATTATGTTATTTAATATAATGGTCAATAAGTCATTAATTTGAAATTAAATAGTGATCGTTAGTTGTATACAGTGTAATTATAAAAGTTAGATTTATAATTACCAAATAAGAATATTTAATCAACGAAAATTATAATGACTGACTGATTAAATATGAGCACATCGTAAATAAATAGTTATTTATTACACATACATACGTATGTAGACATACACGTACGAGGGTAATAATTAACTTTGTTTGGATAATAAATTTTTGAAGAAAAAAATTAAAAATTAAGCTCTTTTTCTCTCCTAACTAACTAAAAATTATTACTCTCAAATTAAAGTTGAATGGAGGATAGAAAAATTATACTCTTCATTCTCTTCTCTCTCGTTACCTTTCCCTCTCCTCTCTTTCTTTCCCCTCTTATATCCAAACTTATCCCTAAAAAAAACCACCAGAAAATAAAGTTGAAAACATTTTAACTGAACCAAAAATATGTGTTAATTATAACTACAAGCTTTATTTCGTATATCCTTGTATACGAGGTAGTCAGGTTCAAATCCTTTTTCAAGAGCTAATTTGCATATGTTTTTTTTTTCTTTCGAGAGGACATAATATACAGCATTGGATCAGACCAACTAATGACGAGAACGAAATCTTAAGTCAAATGAAAACGAGAAGGGAAAATATAATAAAATGGATCTGAATTGATGGCCTAATTATGAACAATGAGTAATAATTTTGACTAGTTATATTTTAAATCACATTATATTTAGTCGTAAAGTAAATATGGCATAAAATTATTTTATGATTCTTGTGTAGCTACAAAAGTTATTTCTCTTCGCAATATGAGTCGATATATTATTAATCCAAAGTATAAAATCCTATAAAATATTATAAACACTCGTATTGGGACGAAGTGACAAGGAGGAGGTCCAGAAGGTGCTGAAATAAAAATAAAATACGAGTATTTTTACAAGTATGGGTTGAATATAATGCGTAATATATTTATATATTTATTTTCATTCAAAATATGATATAAACCTTTATGGTTATGTATTTTATATGTGCACATGTGATAAAAAAAAAACTCTTGCCATAAACTTTAACTCCGTTCAAAAATATAAGAATCCATCACATGATGAACCACTAAATTTATAAATAAATTACAGTTGTACGTGAATTCGTTGCAAAAGTCGATTAATAAGATTAGATGACGATGTAGAAAAAAAATGCCAAAACACACAAGGGAATAAAAGAGTAGTGTACAAGTAGAACAAGTCCAATTTCGACAAATGTGATCAAATTTGTACTTTGCCAATTTAGAGCACATGTATAAGGACACGTAAGTCTGTGATGGACACTACAAGAGAATAATTGAACCGTAAGTACTCAAATTACATTTGTCATATTTGAAAGTGTTGTTGAACAAATTTTTAAATTGACGAAGACGATGATTAAATCAGACTCGTCCACAAAAGATTAGGACCAAGTAAACTGTGTATAAGCATC
The DNA here is from genome assembly GCA_001647135.1 of Pontederia paniculata. Classification (NCBI taxonomy): domain Eukaryota; kingdom Viridiplantae; phylum Streptophyta; class Magnoliopsida; order Commelinales; family Pontederiaceae; genus Pontederia; species Pontederia paniculata. The sequence goes on along the minus strand of LTAE01004529.1, from coordinate 19,879 downwards.
AGGAAATAATATAAAAAACGACGACATAAGCATGAAATCTCTTATAAGACATTAACTATCTCAAACTTATAGACTCTAATGTTCTTCTTCAAAATGACAATATAATCTATTTGTGTTTTAAGATGCAGTGCATTATAATTCCTAAACTATGAATTATTCTCCTTCAGAATAACAACTTCACATACCTCACATTTGACATTTCTCTTCAGAATGATACTAAGTATGGTGTGTAATATTTTGATTGATGTAATTCATAGATCTACGTTATTCCCCTACATGATGCTAACTTATTATGACATTATATGAAGCATGAAAGACATTAAACATATCATGACATACACAGAAAAATTGGGGAAAATGAATTGTATAATAAAAATCTAGCATTTTCTCCAAGTTTTTCCTTTACAATTAAAATCTCCAAAAAGAATTAACAAAATGCAAAAGAGTTCATCCGAATATACAATAGGAGAAGAAAATAAATTACAATAATTAATCAACACCTTATAGCCGACAATCCGACAACACTTCATCTTCTCCTTCTTTAGATTCTTTGAGGCTTGAAGCATCCCTCCAAATGAGGTTTTGGAGACTATTTATAAGTGGGAAGAACTCTATACTTAAGGGAAATCGTCCAGAGGAAGATCAGACTCCAGAGTAAATCTTGACCGTCGAAAATAGACTTGAAATGACCACAAAATTATAAAAATCGTGCATGTCGAACATTATCACGGACCGTGACATAAATATCACGATCGTGGCCGAACAATATAGCTAGGCGTGATTCACATCACGATCCGTGACAGAAATGTCATGATCGTAACTGAACAACAATATTTGGCTGCATAATTAACATAGCCTGTGATATGAGAATCACGATCGTGACCGAACACTTATCTTTTCTTCAAAATAACGTCACGAGCTCATGACAAATGTGTCACAGTCGTGATCGAACCACATCAGCTTCTTGAGTGCATCACTCATTCTCCTCAAAGAGTCACGACCTGTGACTGAAGCTTCGTTAATCCTTATCAGACATCACGACCCATGACAAGTACGTCATGGTCGTGACTAAAACTCTAGTTTTCTCTTCCTTGATGTCACGGCCCGTGAAAGCCTGTCACAATCATGATTGAAGATCATATATATATATATATATTATATATATATATGGATTAATGGACCTGCTGAGCATCAAAGTTTAGTAGGGATGTCGAGCGCATCTCAGCCGTTCGATTTGGATTCAACGGTAAATCTGAATCTTAAGATAAGTTGCGAAGCTAGGCCATTGATTTTACTTGGACGACCTAGATTTAATTGTGATAAATTGGGAATATTTAGGGCACAACCCTCACTTTTCTCCATCACATTCGAGTGCGAGGTTTACGGCGCCTCCTCCACCTTCGTCCGTTTAGCCTCCTCTCCATCGACACGGCGCCTCCTCTCCGCCTTCTTCCATTTTGCCTCCTCTTCGTGGACGCTTCGCCTTCATTTCGTCTCGTCTTAGTGCTCAACACGTTCGACGTGAGCACCACGTCGACGACAGCTCGTCCGAGTGCTTGACGTCGTGAGGACGACGCTGCTCTTTTAAGATCTAGGTCCTTTTACTTTTGGATGCAATTTTCATTCGATGCAATTTCATTTGATCTTTTCTTGTTGTCTTCTTTCCCATTCGTTTCCTATTGTTGATTCTCGTCGTTTGATCTTTGGCTACAATTTTTAGTTTGTAGTTGGGTACAACTTTTGATCTTTGGATGCAATTTTCGTTTGATGCATTGTTCATTTGATGCAATTTCAGCCTCGATTACTGCCCTCTACCGTGATCTCGACCTCAAGTGCTGCCCCTTGCCGCGATCTCGCCCTAGAGTGATGCTCCCTTCTGCGATCTCGTCCTCGTCGTCCTACCCTTCTGATCTCTCTCTCTTATTCTCTCTTCGAAGGAAACGACCTAGCTAATTTTGTTAGTCTTTTGACTCTGATCTTGCAACTTTAATATTCAATAGAGGGATTACTAATCTTTCAATGATTTTTTTTCTGGTAATATGATATCGGAATGAAGCATCTTCTTCAATTAGTTATACATTGTTTACTTGCTATAACTGCTCATGTGTTCACTCTAGAGGTGGTTCATCTCTCTTTTTGTTACTGAGTTCTAATTGTCAAGCATCTCTTTCCTGGAGTATGTCGGCATGCTCTTGGAGTTTCTAACTCAATGTTTTATCCTTCACGAGAGCATCTGATCTCATACTCTCAATATGCAAGGATGTCCGTCACAGATAATAAATCTTCTTAAAACTATGTAATAGTAGTAATAAATCTTTTGTAATAGTCATATTTCTGATTTCTGAGGTTTTCTTGTAGTCATATTTCCTATGCTTAATTTATTGTATCTTTATCAATGGTAGTGATGCTAATTTCATACTGTAGTCATGATCTCGCGTATCTAGCTATTAGTTAAATGTGTATTTTCTATAATATATAGAAAGTAATAATGCTTATCATTCTCAATGTTCAACTTAATTGATTTATTTGTTTAGATGTTCATTTATTCATCCTAATCTTGTACCTTTTTGTTTCAGAAATGGGCTCAAGTCTTATCATTCTCAATCTGTTTGTAAGGATTCTTCAGGGATAGATGATCGACAGGATCTGCTGACAACTTATCATTCTCAGTTGGATTTTTTTTGTGATAGCTTATCTTACGATTATTTGAAGAATGCAAAACTATACAAACATGTTGTTGTTGTTGTTGTTGTTGTTGTTGTTGTTGTTGTTTCTGGATATTTTGAATGTTTATAACTTGCAAATTTCTTTATTGGCTCGTGAGGTGAAAATCAATATAGTTTCTATATTCAAACTGATTTTAAAGTGTTCTTTCCATGTTGCTTTAAAGCTTTGCTTGCATGTAAGATGTAGTTTGCATAGGTGCGGTATTCATTTAAATCTCCTCGGACACTAATGATTTCATCGTGAATGGAGCCTCCAGTTGGACCTTAATTTAATAGAATAAAAACAAAATACCAAAGTCTTTTGACATAGGACTATGACACTAAATAACTACAATATCGTATCAAACTTGGAGAAGCCTTTTTATGACCACGAAAGAAAAGTACTATTTTTGCAATTTCATTACGTTAAAATTAAGATCGACTAATGATTCAACGTTGGCATCATATCTTTTTTGTATGGGCAATAACAATAGGCTATATAAAAAGAAAACCAATTGAAAAAAAAATCATCCAACAATCCATATGACTAGCTGTAAAAACTCATTCAACCTTAAATTATATGACAATACTTGTTCGTAATCCAGGTAAAAAAAAAGTGAGTCTAGTAAGACTCCACAATTCTAGTACATAATGTTAAGTTAACACCATGATAATTAAAACAAAAGTGGTCACTTTCAAAAATGACTTAGTTTCCATGTTTTGCTTCTTCATATTAAGTTTCACCTACAAGCATAGGTCTATTTCACTCTCCAACATATTGATCTTACATAATCTGCTTGAAAACAACAAATAGCAAAATTCATTTAAATAATATTAGAAAAATAAACCAATAAATTTGATTTTATGTTAACGTAGAATCTTCACGTTGGATTACACTATGTCAAAGATGTTTTAATAACCTTTCTTCTTGACAATAACATCGAGGCGCCATTGGCTGCTTGGTTTGTGCCATAATCTACATTTGAAAGATGGTAATCAATGAGATGCAACATAAACAAAAGCTTCAATTAGATGTATAGCACAATAAAACTAATTTTCTTATGTCTCATGAACATGCAACATGAGGCTGGAATACATAGTTTATATCACATTCATCTAATTACTATTAACTCATTTGTGGCCTAATCGCAATCAACATATAACTTATATCCCTTCATCTAATTTCTTTTTTGTTCCAGATTAGATATAGGTACATGATGAATTTTTTTTACCTACTAAGGAGACGTCAAAAGAACAGACTGCTGTAAAATGTGACAACTTATCAGAGCATGACAATAGAATGGCTAAGAATGTTGTACACAACTTGGAGTTGAAGATGGCCAGAATCAAGTTTCTAATGTACCAGAATATAGATATGATAATGATGCAAGCTCTTCACCTTTTCCTCAAGCAGAATAGAGGCCTTGCTTAAAAATGTTACCACAACACATTTATCATCATATCTAGTTTATGTGTTAGAATCATGCTACTAATTTACCTGCTTTTAGATCTGAAAGTGATTCAAGCTTTCCACCTTTTTTTCAAGTAGGGTTTGGGATCGTGCTTAAAAATGGTGCCACAACACACTTATCATCAGATCTGGCTTCAGTTGATAATATCATTATACAATGTCATGATGAAAAAGAGAAATCTATGAGAGATGAAGGCAAACTCGTCCTCACGGCTTCGAGCACTTTCAGAAAATCACCAGCAGCAGGCGAAGGTGAAGGGGACTGCAAAGTGGGAAAGAACACGATAGGAAGGAAACAAAAGGAAATTGCATCAAACGAACAGTGCATCTAATGAAAATTGCATCCAAAGACCAAACATTGCAGCAAACTACAAACTGAAAATTGCAGCCAAAAATCAAATGACGAGAATCAACAAAGGAAACGATTGGGAAAGACAACAAGAGGAAAAGATCAAATGAAAATTGCATCCAAAAGTAAAAGGACCTAGATCTAAAAAAGCGGCATCGATCTACTCCCCGCCCGCCCTAGAACTCGTCATCACGGCTACGAGCACTCAGACATCGACGTGCTACTCGCGCTTAAAGGAACTAAGCACTCGGACGAGGCAAAATGAAGGCGAAGCGTCCACGGAGAGGAGGAGAAACAGAAGAAGGCGGAGAGTAGGCGCTGTGTCCATGGAGAGGAGGCAAAACGAACGAAGGCGGAAAGGAGCTATCGACCTCGCACTCGAACATGCTGGAGAAAAGTGAGAGTTGTCCTAAATATTCCTTACTTATTATGATTAAATCTGGATCGTCCAAATAAAATCAATGGTTTAGATCTGCAACTTATCTTAAGTGTTAGATCTATCGTTGAATCCAAATTGAACGGCTGAGATGAGCTCAACATCCCTAGTAAATTTTGGTGCTCAGTAGGTCCACTAATCATATATATATATATATATATATATANATATATATATATATATATGTATGTATGTATGTATTTTCTCACTCCAAATGGCCCAAATTTTAGTGACATTCTCCTGTCAAGCCAATAAGTGCCCTGAACATAAAAAAAACAATTATGTAGACTCTGACTAAAAAAAAATAATAAAATATATACTAAATGGATGTGTACGATGATAGAATGTATGATAAATAATATAAAAATAGTATAAAAAATAAAACTAAATTGCTACGGATCATTTATCTTAATATTTTTTACAATTCTTTACAATGTTCTTATCTTATTGTATTAGTTTCTCTATTTTTTCATTATTATTAGTATATTTCCAACATTTAAGAAAAATAATGGAGTATCCGATTCAACCCAACCCTATTTAAAACGAGTGAATAAATTTTCTTTATTGTTTTTCTTATTACTCCATTCAACCAATTAGGTTGGTTTTGGAGTCGGATTAAGTTACTGCGCAGCTTACTTCGAAGTTAGAATTGTGAAACTTTTACCTAACAAAATCATAAAGACCAAAAGTTCGAATGCTATTACTTATCTTTCATTGTCATATTCCCACCCATCATTTTCGTGTTGAACGTTTTCAAACCTGCACTAAGCGTTACTATTCATCCATTACTATCAATATCGGCCATAAATAAAAAGGACATCCTACTTAATTGGATTTCCAACATGATCTATTCTTCGTACGAAACAAAAAATTATCTTAATAGAATATATATAATAAAATACAACTCAATAATAGAATATATATGATAATCATAAATGTGGTACATAATTGAAACTTCTACGTAAATCTTATATAATATTTTCATTACTGTTCATAATTCCAAAGAAAAGCGAAGTCCTTAATTTTTTAAATTAATAATTTCTCTCACAAATACATTATATTATTTCGGAAAAATAAAAAAACCCCAATAAATCAATTTATATTTACAAATCAGAGGAAACAAAGTAATGTTTGGCGTCGAGTCGCGGCACGGATTGAACACGAACAGTCCCTGTGGCGTCGAGTCGCGGCACGGATTTCCGGCTAGAAAAAGCTCACCGGACGGCGATCGAGACGGAGATTTCCGACGGATAATGGAACGTTTGCTCCCAGGCCTTGGACTCGAGGTATATCCCCGACACCATGCCGGCGACCCACGTCATGTCCGGCCGTGCCACGGGCTCCGCCAGGACGCACCTGAGCGCCACTCGCATCAGCTTCTCCGCAGCTTCCACCGGGAACGAGTCCCTCAGCCTCCGGTCCACCCATTGCCGCACTCTCAGACGCCGCTCCTCCGCTTCTGCCGCCGCGGCCGCGGAGCCCTCGTCCGCGGCGCCGATCGCTCTGGCCGCCGTCTCGATTAGTGACACCCGTTCGATCTCCCCTCGGTCCTCATCGTATCGGGTTCTAAGCGGCTCATCGCCGGAAAGCAGCTCCAACAGTACGACGCCGAAGGCGTACACGTCGGACGCGCGCGAGATGCCCCCGCCGGACAGCACCTCCGGCGACATGTAGCCCCTCTTTCCCTCGATGCGCAACCGCCCGCTCCCGGCCCTCCTCAACTTCGGGCCCCTCGTTGCCGTGTCAGCGTCGCATTCGGCCGAGACGGCGGGGATTTCGCCGGCGAGATCGGCGGCACCGAAGTGGCAGATCTTGGCGCGCAAATCGTGCTGGGCGACGATGATGGCGGAGCTGTTGACGCGGTTGTGAACGCCGCCGGTGACGGAGGAGTGGTGGTGAATGTACTCGAGGCCGTCCGCGAGGTCGGTGGCGATCTGGACGCGGGAGGACCAAGAGGAAATCAGGGTGAAGCTGGGATTTCGCGGGTTGCGCAGGCAGTCCACCAGGGGGGCTCCGGGGCAGTGCTCGTGGACGAGGTAGATGTAATCGCTCCCGCTGTCGATGGAGGCGCCAAGGAGGTGGACAAGGCTGGAGTGATGGGACTTGGCGAGGGCCGCGAGGTGGGCGGGCACCGCGGACCGGTCGTCGCCCCGGAACTGCCGCCGGAGGACGACGGCGTCCTTGCCGCGGAGCTGGCAGCGCCAGGCGTTGGAGGAGGAAGGGAGCCGGTTGGCGCGGAAGCTGTTGGTGGCGGAGGAGAGCTCAGGGAAGGGGTAGAGGACGGGGGGCTCCGGGAGAGAGTCGCGGAGGGAGGTCAGGCTGCCGGCGGAGGTGGAGGAGGAGGCGAAGGAGGTGGTGGAGGCCGGGACGAGGGGGCCGGCGGTGGCGAAGGCGGGGAAGTGGGAGTAATTACCGGAGTCGGTGGTAGGGATGCCGCCGGAGGAGGAGGGGACGCTGGAGTCGGTGGTGGATCTCGATCTTGGTCCGGGTTCGGAGGCCGAGACGGCGGATTTGTTCCTGCACATAGAAGCAGAAGACGACGACGACGAAGGCACCAAGACGAGCAAAGTTTTGGAAGTTTTGGGGGGAGGTTATAAAAGCGGGTGGAATTGGTGGGAAAGACTTGCCGCGGCGTGCACGTCTCTGGACGCTAGCGGCCGGCGGGGCGCACCAAACCCAAGTTCGAGTTGAGCTGCCGACCCATCCGTCCGTGACGAACATAAAGGCACCGATGTAATCAATCACCTTTCTTACTCGTTACCGGATATTTTAAATTTTTAACCTAGTCATATATATAATATTTTACTTTGAAAAGTTTTAAATATCACAGTATATATTTAAAAAAAATGTTAATTTATATTTCGCAATAATAAAACTTTATAAATACATTAAAGTGCTGATAGCCAAAAGCACTTTAGAATCACGAGTTGCGTGTGGAAGAAACCACGCACAGTGAAGTCAATTATAAAATCATAGTTTCAGCACTCTTGATCTAAGTCTTAGACTATGCTTATTATGACATCATGTTTGTTGCTAAGAAAATTACGAGACATATATACTGATGATACACTTTTGCAACGTTTCAATTTTTTTGTACTTATGGAGAGAAACAACTTTTATCTCGTGTGTTGAAAGGATATGTATAGACAGAAATGATCATGCCGATTGCTTTTCTAAGGTTGTTGATCCATGTAAAATTACCACTAGACAGATGAGTCATGACAATAATAGGAAAAACATAGAGCAAGTAAACTTTTATTGAGTGTAATGAAGAAGCTCGATTGATGATGACAAAGACTTATTTATATCCTTCCTAACAAATAAAGCACCAGTCTTATTTAACTACTATTATCATAGCAAGTAAACCTGAGATGTTCCAGGAAGGATGTCATCTTTGCCAATGGTCAAAAGACCATATCGAATCAAAATCCAACAAATCATTTGATTGAGCATCACATTTTACTTATACTCCATAGTTATTCAATAGTCCAATAAAAGCTTGCAGCGAAATGCCAAAAGCTTTACATAATCCACAATGTATGAATTACATTTACATGGGAGCTTCTAAGGCTTGATATCTACTTTACCTGACAATTCTGGGATCCCTAGTTACAGTAAGCTCGATAAAATTTTAATTTATTCCATGCACATAGTTGTAACTGTCCTATCTGTTTCATGACTTTTGGAAGGTTAGCATACAAAAAAAGGCAATGAAGCGGAAAGCTACCCCATAAACAACAAGAATAATTATGCACAAATTCCAGTCACCGATGTCATATCCATTTTGCACAAGTGATCCACACCGGGTTATCAACCATACTCCAGAATACCTGAAACAGAACATGTGTGCCAATTTAGAATTATAGTATATGCATGCACCAATATAGTTGGGTTTATTTTTCACCGTTTGAAAGTGAACCTAAACACAATAAATAAGCTAAAAATGGGGATACGAAATCCTTTGAGAATAAATGAGATCCCGGGTACTTTTTGAGATTGTAAAATGAGAATCGAGGTCTCAACAAATCAAGTTAGAGGAGGTTGGTAATAAAGTTAAAACAATTTTCGCCACATAATTTATTGACATCACCTAGAAAGTGGTACTTTGAGAGGATAATAAAAAATTTTGATGCAAACAAACTGAATAATCTTAATCAAAAGAGTGTCCTTGTATGCTAATTCAAAAGCTTGTCCTATAATAAACCAAATCAAAAATGTAAAATTGTAGGAGACAGGACCAGAAGGCGACAATGTCCTACTATTCATGCTGTCATGCTTTTTAAATAAGGAATGTGTGCATAGTACCATATACATGCAGAAATGAAGATCCTAAAGAGATGCACCAAGACCGGTTGCATGCTTTATCCTTTTGTTCTGAAGATATGATATCAAAGTGTATGACACCGAACAAAAAAGTTGATGGTGGAAAGCAGTAGAGAAGGATAGAAGTGACATACTTTTCAGCATTTGCAATTACAAATCCTTCAAGAGCCCACTTGGTGTAGCATAAGTTTGCTAAAAATGTAGAAGTTTTCTGCTGGGTAGCGATTAAAGTTAGAACAACAGGAAACAACGCAGACCACTGCATGAGAAAAAAAAATGTAATATTAAACAAACTGGGAAAAGGGCCAAACCATTAAGAATCAAATGTAAAGAAATAAAGGTGATGATTTGTGAATGAAAAATACCAATTGTGCTGAACCTGGCTGGAAGAAGATTGCAAATGCATAACCAATTCCAGTCACACAATAGACGAGTGCAACTAGAATGATATAGTTGTCGACAATCGATGATCTTGGATTGTTGAAGAAATAGAACATAGATAAATAAACTATTGGCTTTATTACTGTATTAAAATGGTCAAGGGTATCTCTGGAAAGGAAATAAGCAAGTGAGCTCATGCCAGAGGCTCGTTCCCTCCAATAATGCAATTTCTCAAGTGAAAATGATCTCAAAGCTCCAATCTTGCATAGAAGAGCTGCATTTAACACAGTTGTCAAGTAAGAGGAGAGTCAGTTGTTTGGGTTTGATAAAGTTCTTCCGAACCAGCAATAATAATTAAAGAAAAAAAACTTCTCGACTGCATCCCTAACTCAGAATCTTGAATTGCACCAGTATTTTAGAGTTAGGCTGCATCAGACTTGGTCAAGATGCATAGTATCTTGGGTAAGAGACATACAAGTAAAGGACACAATGGAAGAATGCTTATTAGAGAAAAGAGATTAACTTAAAAATGGTGAATTTTACAGAATTTGTTCGATGGTGGAAATGGAACAAAGGCTTCCCACATGCCAAAGTTTACAGATATTGTTTTTATTTTTTGAAAGGGGAAAGGACGGCCACATATTGTTAAAACTCCATATTTTAATTCACTGCTATCCATCTCACTAAAAAGTTGAGTAAATCAGCAAAAGCGAATGACAAAAAAACATAGATTTTTAAAACAGGAGGTTTTAGGACTTCAAATGTACACACATTAAGACAAATTACAAAAATATATAAAATATGGTTAAAGGACAGTTTATGACATTAAACAATTTAATCACTTCCAAAATAATAAGTGTTGGTGCTGAATATAAGCCAAAATCTGTTTCCAAGTCAACCATCAAACTTGTATGGCATGCACTGTTTGAACATTATACACATTTAGATGACGACATACTGTGAGAAAACAGGCTAGGTAATATGCTCCTGAAATAGGTTAGAGATGAGCTTTCCAACTTACAAACAGCAATGACAGTGTAGGTGTAACCTAGGGCCCCAAAGGTTTCATCGCTTACTTTAGCAAGTGTACCTAAGCACACTCCAGCTAGACATAAAATAAGGAAATCAACTCCTTGTATTCTAGCTTCCCGTAGACGCTGCTTACCTACCCTGCACATATACAGTTATCAATTCAAGCATCTTTCTTAAAGTTGAAGTCCCTAACAACTATGACAGAATGGTTGATGGAAAAGAAGATGCAAAACTTGCCTTCCTAAGAAATACTTATATTGAGTGAGAACACCAGGAGTTCTACGATTTGATAGATCTTTTGACTTCGAGAAATTATACTCATACTCATCTCGCTTGTGTCCTAAAATATCTTTGACATTATCCCACACATGTCCAACAACTGACTGATCATCAGTTATTGAGTCAGCAGTGCTCAATCCCCTGACAGATGAATCAGCATCACCAGTAGTTTGTAGCATATCCCGTGGCACTTCATACCCATTATGCAACATCCATCGCAAGGGTAACTCTTTGTAGTTCACACCTGTAGTTGTGTTTGGCTTCACTATGCCCTCAAGTATATCGATGAAATAGTCTGGGGGATTCACACGCTCAGGAACGTTGATGCCAAGGCCAGAAAAGTACTCTTCAACTTTCTTCACTGATCCATGATATACCGTTAAACCTCCTTTAGCTAGAAGTATCAAATCGTCAAACATCTTGAACAAGGTGTAGCTGAATCAAAAAGTTCAGTTAGTTCGTAACCCTGATGGAGAATAATCTGCATAAGTTTAAAATTTTAATGCGATTAAGAAGCACAAGAAGTAAATGATGATCATGCATATTAACACATCTAAAGCATTACAATTTGTTAATTATAAAGATATTGTCATCAATTAAGCTATCTTGACTTTATTGGTACCAACAATATTGGATGTTGTACTATGATTAGTGTATGCCAAAAGTACTTATATGATATTTCACAATATTTGGGTAAACATTACCAAGAGATAAGGTATAACCTGGGTTGATGAACCACCATACTGATGTTTACTCCCTCGAGAGCCTCCCGACGAAGGGCTCGAAGTAGCAACTGCGACGACGAGCTATCGAGACCAGATGTTGGTTCATCCAATATCAGGAGTGAAGGTTCCATGACCATTTCTAAACCAACATTTACTCGCTTTCTTTGTCCTCCAGAGATACCACGCTTCTCTACAGTGCCGACTAAGGAATCTCTTATTGCCTGCAATCCTAAAGATTCGATAACTCTTTCAACAACTAGAACTTTATCAGCCTTGGATATATCTGCAGAAAGTCTGCAGAAGAAATGCAAAATCAATGTGATTCCACTGAAGTAAGATAATTTTAAACATAATAAATGCAAGTGTTTATAATACTTGGAACATAAAAAAAAAAAAAACAGTATTCAAAGTTACAATAGGGGAGGATCTCATAAGTTCTTAGCTTGTTATGTCTCTGCAATCTTAGTTGCAATTTGCAATATCGAGCTTACAACCATACTTCACAATTATACAAAAGAACAACAATTTAATCAATTAAAATTCAAAACAACTAGTGCAGTAAAAAAAATATAGGAATGTTATAAGCACAACTTAAAACTTTAAAGTGAAGTTAAGATGAAGAATTCGGGGAAGGTCTTATGGAAATTTGATGAAGGATGGGAACGATTACCATATCAAGTCCCAAATATAAAGAATATGCTTTAGGTCATTATGAAATATAAAATAAATGGCTCACGAGACAAGAATCATACATTTTGACTAGGCCGGTCTTAACTTTTTTTTTTTTTTGAGAGAGAGGCCAGTCTTAACTTATAACAAGTAAACTTTGATAACTGAGAGATACCAATCAAAATAAGTTAGATTTTCCCTAATTCCCAAAGAGTACGAGAGTTGCAGAAAAACCTAGTAAAAAGTATCCTAATCTAGTTCTCAACATACCTGCATCTGGCGCTAAACCAAAGATTCTCCTCAACGGTCAAGTTTCCATGAACAATATCATCTTGTGGCACGAACCCGATGATCTTTTTGTATGAACGCAAGGGTTCTACTTTGCCATTTATAATTATCAAACCAGACATCGCACAGCCAGTTGCCTTCCCGGCCAAAGCATTTAGGAAAGTAGTCTTACCAGCCCCAGATGGACCCATCACAGCAGCCATACGTCCAGGCATAAGTTTTCCTGTCACAGACCTTAGAAGCCTCTTTCTACTGCCTTTTAAGGTTAGAGTCAGGTCCTTGAAAGCTACCTCAATGACAGGCCTTGTTCTGATCTCTTGGTCAGTGGCCATGGAAATCACTCCAGAAAATGTCAAGTTCTTATTCTGCTGTTGCATGGCCTTTTCCTTCTCAATTTGCCCATATGCATACTTGAATATTTGGCTTCGGGAATGCATTGCTTTGCCTCTAGGCATATTTTTTTTCAGATTTTTATCTCCAATTTCCAGATTGAAACCCTCATCACTATCAGGATTATCATCGAGGGATTCCATCATCTTGTTAAGGTTACTTGGTTCCTTTTTCTTGGACATGAATCCTGTTGGCAGTCTCTGTGATGAGGCTTCATCAGGTCCTGATTTAGCACCCAGACCCTTGGTTGTGCTGACAGACTTTTTACGAGAGAATGTGCGAGATAACTGCGACTGCAGTCCAGTTGCATGCTTCTTGGCAACATCCTTTGCTATTTTCCATCTTTCACGAGCTTGAGCAGTTTCCCTTACATGCCGGGCAGCAGCCTCCCTGGATTTTGCTTGTTTTCTTTCCCGGTTGGTGAGAATTTGCCCGGAGAAGTTATAAATTATCAGAAGCACTAAGCACATGGCAACCTGCAAGGTAATTGAAGAATGTTAACTAACCTTTAGAAAACACAAAGTCTTTTAATGAGAATAGATTTCTCCGAAGCAGGATTTTATGGTTAACTTTCAAGTTCTATACAAAGCAGTAAGATGTATCATGCTAGGATCACGGTTTAGAAGTTTTTTCGATATTGCGGCCTCACATTAATGACGGAAAATGTATAAGACGCTAATATTTATGTTAGAATGGTCACACTGGTCTCCTTTGTTGGCAAGGGAGTTGATAAACATATCTTTACTGTCATCTACAAAGTTATAGTAGAAACCGAGTTGAAGGCTCAGCGGTGGTCGTTCTGCCACCTCTAATTGAATACTTTTTTTCTAAATTTACTCATATAAGGCTATCACTTGCAGGCTTCTAGATGCTTGTAAATGGTGCTCCAGCTGCAGCTTTGAAGCTGCTGTTGTAGGGTCAGCACATAGTAGGGTCTATCAGTTAAAATATCATTACTTGCATTGAGAATTATCTCTATTTTTATTAGTAAATTTTATTCAGAAAAAAACATCCAACTGTTATAGGCTTATAACTTAATAAAAGTGTGTAGCTTCTTTTTTCTATATGCTTGACATGTTACTTTCCTTCAATATTTCTGACCATTCCTTTTAGCAAATTCGATAGGTTTTTTTTTATCTTTACATAAAAAAATGATAAAATGAACAGAGAATCTGCTAATGTACATTGTAATACGAGGTATTTGTACTACAAGGTTATTAGACAGACTATGAATGGAAAACTGGATGGAAAACTAAAGATAAGGAAATAAGCTTCACCACTAGCAAGGCACCAAATATTGTAATATCTTGATTTGACGAATTTTTAGCACAACTGCCCCGCTTAAAGCACTCTGCATTTCAAACAAAACCAGCATACAACATGATATAATCAGGAGCAATCAAGCACAAAGTTCGAAAGAGATACATGAGATTCCAAAGAAAGGAACGGCAACCTAGTTGCCAAAAGAAAGCAGTATGGTTTATGTTGGTTCCGCATAGATAGATGGGAACTTACTTGTTTCATAAGTAGAACCCTTTCTGCAATAGTACCTGGAAGATGATACACATGGGATTTGCATATGATCGTCACAACGCCAAGAACACATAATCATAAAATGGTTCACATTCAAATTCAAAAGTACGGATGTAAGTTTCAGGCGAGTTAGAGTACTGTCAAAGAAAGTTAAAAAAATATGTATTTTGAACACCAAGAAGGTAGAAGTGAGAAACAATACCCACTACGACAATCTTTTTTCTGTGTTGTGGTAGGACAGTAATATCCAGGTGGACAAAATATTTCACTACTGGATTCAACATCAGCCCATGTATCAGCTGCACCACATGTATGATTCGGCTTTCCTGGAGGCAACTGGTAGCTATATCTGAATAAATTTCCAACATTAACTGTAAATTTTGTGACAGTTTAAAGAAACCATAAAAGTTTATATGAGACTTTAAACATGAGACTTACGGTTCACAAACACTGGTAGTTCTGTTCAGTGTTCCAAGAGGGCAGAAAGCACCCAATGGGCAGGCTTCAAACATGAAACAACGGAAAAAAGAATCACAAAGCTTTTCAAAATAAATTGTATTCACAAAGGAGTCGAAATATTGCCAGTTTGCATCTATATCTTTGAAACCAAGAAAATTCACAAGCAAAGAGGTAGGCAGAAAATAATGAAACCCTTTTTTCCTTTAAAGGATCAACACATGAAGTATTGAAATTAGAAACATTCGCATCAGTCTTATTGATGTTGAAAACCAAAGGTAAGCATCCTAATGGTAAACTTTCCATATTTGCTCTAATAAAGATGCAGACTTATGTTCTCATTTAGGCATTTCTATGGAGAAACAAGGTTATGATACTCACGGATCATGCAAGTTATTCCATGAGGGCAGAAGAATCCGGCACAACAAGGGCGGCAACTGGAAACTCTGGTGGGAATGTCTTTTGATTCTTGGAGATTAACCTTTTGATCTGGGCCAATGCTGCAGGCCCATCCTGGCTCACATCCAGAAAGCCATGACGTCAAATTGCAATTCTTGTTAGATTTTAGATAACTCTTCTTTCTAATATCAGTTAAACTGTTGAAGTATAACTTGATTTCGGCAGCTGTGCACAAGAGTTTTGTGAGGTCCCCTGTAACATTCAATCAAGTAAAAAATGAAAAATTGAAGGTGCTTAACAATGCATAACATCATGATGTATTAGCATATAGAATAAATATAATAAGGAGGTAAGCTTAAAATTATCTGCATAATAACACAGCAATGGCCATCTCACAGCCAAGCAAAAAATGTAAGACATATTAAGGCATCAGATATTAAATGGATCGGATAATCTTTCCAAAGAAATGGGACAATTACCATCACCGAATAGTTGGCCTTTTTCTTTAAGAAGAAACAAATAGGATTTAAGTTGTCCTTTAAGAAAAGAAAAAAAATCCAAATTTCATGGAATATTAATCATTACCGAATATACAGACTAACATATCATTCAAGTTTCTCACTCCCCATTCATCAAAACTTGATTGCGCTTCAAGATTTAAAACAATAAACTGGGCATCCGTGCCCTGGTTATTGTAGAGGCAATGCAACTTATTATATTGTCATTGTAAGTGCTGATTTCAGATGCTAATTTTTCTGCCTTAACCTGTTAACCATAGTCATTTTGCTACAATCTGCATTCTCAGCATTTTGTTCATCAAATAACATGGACTCTGTTCCTGTGGGGCTTCTCAAATCTTCCTTTTTCTTTTCCTAGTTATCTTCCTTGTGATGAAGGCTAACCCACAGGTAATAGCACATGTTTGATAATCTGGAAAGAAAAGAACATATATTCCTATAAACTGTAGGAGGCCATTATTGCTATTCATCCCTCATTTAATCTCATTTCCCAGAAAGCATATTTTCCATACCATATTTCCACAAGTCATATTCCAAACCTCAATTTATCATTCATTTGATCAAACAAATATCGACTGAGACCGCAATGATGATTTCGATGATAAATTACATAAATTGATAACTATGCCGAAGTAATTTTGCTCGGTTAAACAAGTTAAAAACCATTACACTGCCCAATTTTAGCGCAAAGACGAAAATGGCATCGTGCCATACCGTTGGTATCATTTATGCAATTCGTCAAGAAGGCCGTGTTTGAAGAGAAGTTGAATGCGTCGTTCCATTCCTTATCCCTGAAAAGCAAGAAATCAGCATCATTCCATACCACTTAGATAACTAAATTCTGATTTGCAAAATGAAAAAGGAAGAACGAACAAGTACGTACGAGTCCTTGATGCAGTAGTCGAGATTGTTGGCGATGTCCTTGGCGAAGCTACTGGTGAGGTTCGCCAGGCGGTCGGAGATGACACCGGCAAAGAGCGGGGTCGCCATTGCTGCGGCGGCCCCGCGGTTGTTGTCAACGTCATCGTCAGCGTCGAAATCGTCTTGGCACCGGCCGACGGGGAGAGCGCCAAGGAGGACGGCGGCTGCGAGGAGGGCCGGGAGGGCCGCTCTTGGGAGGATGCGGCGGCGCATTGCGTGCGAGCTCGGGGAGGGGGATCACTGGGAGGTAGTGGAAGGAGCATTTGGGGGGAGCGCTCGACGCTGGAAGAGCGAGGTGAGAAGAGGAGATGATGGTCGGGAGAAGGGTAAGAAGAAAGGGGTGGAATGGAGAGAGAAGCGGCGAAGTTGGAGGGAGGAGAGAGAAAGAGTTGGTGGTTAAGGAGGGAGAAATTTGGAGGGGGATTTTTATTTTAAATTAAGTCCAGGAGCCGAAACTGATCACACCATAAACTTTTTTGTCCATTTTTTTTTAAAAAATAATTATAAAAATAAGGATTTAATTCCGCTAATAAATAACATAATATAAATATTTTATTTACACACCTTAGTTCATTAATCTCATATGACAAATCAATTCAACTCCTATTCAAATCGGAAAGTTTGGTACATAAATGAATAACGTATATTTAGTCGCTTTAATACATTTGGAGTAGTCATTATATACTGTATCAGTTTGCTTGTATTTTGTCATTTTTTTTCAAACTATTATACTAAGAATTCATATTTAAAATCAAAGGTCAATGAGATGCATAATAATTTATTATGCTTTTCGTACGATATATAATTTAATTCATTAATTTAAAATTTAATTATTATTATTAGTATTTGATTTAAAAAAATAATCATTAATTTATAAATTAATGACGCAAATCACGGCATGTGGTACATAATAGATTATTATGCATTTTCTCGTGTTTTCAAATTAAATATATTCTTATCGGATTGGATTAGGCAACGTAGGCCCGATGCATACGAGCATCAGCACGATTGGACATGACCAAAGTTTTTTATATAAAAAAATTATAGATTTTTGTTATTAGATCGCATGAGATTTTTGGTATTCAATGTATCCGCTTACCCTTTTTAATCCGAGTTCAAATCATGGCTTCAAAATATAATTTTTGTATTCAATTTATATAATAATTACTATTTATAAGACACATATAATTGTATAATATATACTGATTATCAGTATAAATAATATCATATACTATTACTTAGTTAGTAATTTATCAAAAAGTATATAATGAATATTATTAATATATATGATATACAAACTTGATTAGGATACAAAAATTCGACACTTTTTTTAAAAGTATATATATTAAAAGATAAAAAAACTAAAGATGATCCGGTCGACGAGCTAACTGAGCATGAACAAAATTTATCTCTCTACCATAGCATCTTTCATCCATGTGTACTGTTGTTTTTCAACACAAATTCAATTTTCTTCACTTTTCACTTTAACTTTCGTATTCAAAACAATGACAGTAATATCATTTTATTATTAAAAATATTTTTCAAAATATTTTTTTTTACAAATTTCTCATGCTCAACTCTTAAACATGCCAAATTTTGATAAATTTATAAGTCAAAATATATTAATATAAATTATACATAATAAAAAAATGAGAAGAACATATTAAATTCCATCTAAAATAATTATTATGCTCATAAAAACAAATTTCTTATCTTGATTGAGAAAATGCTTGCATGAGTTTTTTTACAAGATAAAAGCATATTTCTCTAAGAAACGCTCATTTTATTTTAAGAAATTTAAAATATCTTTTGATGACATTCAGATGAATGTTTACTGTAAGTTATAGAAAGACTTTCAGAGTTTTGTATTATAAATACCTCGCAGCGAAAATATTAGTTCTTCCACGTTCTATTGTCATCGTGTTTGTACCATCGTCGGAGTCTTGATCACAGCAGGAAGAAGACCACTTGTTCACGATCTAGAATACCACGAGGTCTGACTAAGTTTGGACAACACCTGCACGTAAAACCAACGAACACGACTATATGACGGTGAACTTTATTTTATAGGAGTCCTTCGAGTCGGTTTCAGCAACCGCACCTAGCGGTTACGTGCATCACCACAAGCAAATGGTTTGCATGTGGTGTAACTTCTCCATGCAGTTGCCAACACATGCAACTGGATGGTGCAGTTACAGCCCATAAGGGCATCGTGTCCAACAATCTCTCACTCGCACTTAATGGGCTATACTTCACCAAGATCCGCATATCAGTAAATAGATCGTGCGACCCACGAGTACACACACAACGTAAGAACTATGACCTATTAGGGATACATAGTTACTCGACCACATGAGAATTAATACTATGACCTATTAGGGATTCATAGTTTCTCTAACAACTTGAGAGCTTCTGTTATGGCTTTTTAGGGATGCATAATGACTCAATCAACTTGTGAGCTAACATTTTATTTTGGAAAAATATTGTTGCTCAAACAACCATGTATCTCGTTGTGCCCTAGATCCACCTTGCTTCATAGCTCAGACATCCCATATCTGACTCTACGGTTCTCAAAACTCACGATTGGCCAATCGTATATAAAATTTTATGCAGCACTAGTGAATCTTTCTCTTGCCCTCATATTCCTCAGTTATGAGCTAGTTGCTTTCCTAGACGTGATTCGACGGGCTATATTTATTTTCGCCTTTGAATACCCCGCTAAAGTAGCAACACCAACCCATTTTCTTGAAATATAGTCAAGAGTCTAAGGGCAATCTTCAGACTTTATTAAGTCCTTAAATACTCACACTTGTGACGAAGACCATAAACCTATTCGTCACATCTTTAGGGTCGACTTACCATACTTGATTTTATTTTCAAGTACTGTGGTGGAGACTTCCACTGAGGGAGTGTATGTCTTTAACTCAATAACACCGCACAGACTTAAGTCAAGTCGCCTATCTTTGGCGCTTTACTTGAGTCCTCCCACTAGTCGCTCAATTTA